>CAUYON010168786.1:0-25793 GCA_963573935.1 Arctocebus calabarensis
CACCCTGGATAGAGTGCTGTGTCATCACAGCTCACAGCAACCTCCAATTCCTGGGCTCAAGCGAGTCTCCTGCCTCCGCCTCCCAAGTAGCTGGGACTACAGGCGCCCGCCACAATGCCTGGCCATTTTTTGGTTGCAGCCATCATTGTTGTTTGGCGGGCCCAGGCTGGATTCAAACCTGCCAGCTCAGGTGTACGTGGCTGGCGCCTTAGCCTGCTGAGCCACAGGCGCCGAGCCTAAACCACTAATTTTTGATGAAGGATTAGAATTTATTTGAGGAGGCTGGGCATGGTGGCTCACACCTATAATCTCAGTGCTTTGGAAGGCCAATGCAGGAGGACTGCTTAAGGAAAGAATCTGAGACCAACCTGAGCAGTACAGTGAGATCCTGTCTCTACGAAATATAAAAAACCTAGCCAGGTGTGGTGGTGCATGCTTGTGGTCCCAGCTACTCAGGAGGCTGAGGTGAGAGGAATGTTTGATTCCGTAAGTTTGAGGCCACAGAGAACTATGAAGGTGCCACGGCTCTCCACTCTGGGTGACAGAGACCCTATCTCAAATAAAGAAAAACAATCTGTATGAGGAGACTTGAGATCTAGCCTTGGCTTAGCTACTAATATGCTATGAGCCTTAGGGCAGGTTCATAAGTTTCTGAGCCCTAGTTTTTTCATATATAAAACCAAAGGACTGTAGTAAATGATCTCTTAAGTTCCTTTTGCTCCAAAGTCTAACATTAACAGGTTGCCTTTAAGGCTCAAAGATAAGAGTATTTCAGAAAGAAGTCAGCCACAAAACCACTGTTATGTGTACACTGTAAGAAATCATCAGTCATCTTAAAGAATTCCAAAACTTTTTTTTTTTTTTTTTTTTTTTGAGACAGAGCCTCAAGCTGCCACCCTGGGTGGAGTGCTGTGGCATCACAGCTCACAGCAACCTCCAACTCCTGGGCTCAAGCGAGTCTCCCATCTCCGCCTCCCTAGTAGCTGGGACCACAGGTGCCCGCCACAATGCCTGGCCATTTTTTGGTTGCAGCCGTCATTGTTGTTTGGCGGGCCCGGGCTTCGAACTCGCCAGCTCAGGTGTACGTGGCTGGTGCCTTAGCCCGTTGAACCACAGGCGCCGAGCCAAGAATTCCAAAACTCTTGAAGAAACACTAAGCAACAGTGAATAACAGGCTGAAAATTTTAGAAGAAGCTTTTTAGTTACTATCTGAAACTACTCTTCCTGTCTGGTGGCAGGGTCACTGTGAATATGGAGAAACGGACGGCATGACTGACTGCATTCCCCGTCCAGGTCAACGCACAGACAGACACGCTTTCGGTGTTCGGAGCCTGGTCAATACTGCCACGCCGTCCATTAAACAGACGACTCTCGTCTCATGGAGTCTTTCTTACAGTGTATCTATGCAACATGGCAGATACATTAACTTGAACAACTAACTGAGCATAAGAGAAATGCTTTCTAGAACATCCAAGGCAATGCTGGTCTATATGAACCATGTTTTCCCTTTACTACCAAAAGCTAAATCTTGGAGAAGTCAGGGAGAGCCAGGTTAGAAGGAGGTAGGCTCAGAATACATGAGTACTGTATGACTGTGTGCACAGGTCTCATCTGGATTAAGTCCAAGCCCCCAATAATTGACTTTTGCAGATCATATTTCTTTGTTACTAGTGCTTTTTCTTCCACCTACTTGTTAGGCTGACACAGGACAGCCCACAGTTCTTTATCTTTAGGCTTAAGATTCCTTGGCATATCTGAGGATAAAGTTATACTATGTATTTTTAAAAACGCACAATTAGGGCTCGGCGCCTGTGGCTCAGCAGGCTAAGGCGCCAGCCACGTACACCTGAGCTGGCGGGTTCGAATCCAGCCTGGACCCGCCAAACAACAATGACGGCTGCAACCCAAACAAAAAATAAAAAAATAAAAAAAATAAAAACGCACAATTGCTCTGTGATTAGCAGGAATGAAAAGAACCAACATGTATCCCTGCAATTTCTTGTTTATGTTTCTGTCTCCCTCACAGGATGGTCCACTTTATGAGCAGGCAGGACATCTTTTTCTTTTTTCTGACTCTGGGGCCTAGAACAGTACTTGGCACTTGGTAAGTATTCCACTGATGTTAAAGGAACAAAACCAACCAAGTTGTACCTAGGATGAATGGAGGAAACGAACCCCCCAAGGAACTGAAAAATCCTTAAACCTCAGAGATCAGAGAAGCCCTCCTGTTCACTCCACCAGGAGAAAGGGCCTGGGCTAAAAGGTGGCCGGACGGGGCATTCTCACCTCTCGCTCTCATCTGCTGCCTTCTCCGCCTCCTCAAGCTTTTGCAAAGCTGTTGCCAGACGCTCCTGAGCCCGATCCAACTCTTCCTCAACCAGCTGGATGCGTCTGTTCAGAGAAGCTACGTCGGCTTCCGCCTGGGCAGAGAGAGTGAAAAGCATTCCAGAGTTGGAGAGAAAGTGAGGGAAGTGGCCTTCAGGAAGGGGCTGGGACGGAAACGCCGACATTAGTCAGGCGCCCCGAGCCTTGTGGTAGCTTGTGAGTTACCTTTAAGTGCATTACAAGCCCTAGTCAACTCTGGAGTTCTCAGAAATGCTTTTTACTTTGATTTATACAAGGCACATCCATATTTGGGCATATATAAACCTATACACACAATTCTCACCGGACATTCTCTCATGGGGTTCCATTCTTCCATAGATTTCAATGCCCTGGCTTTATTTCGATATTAAAGGAGAGCTTTATCACAGCCCCTCTGGGCCTGAGGTGTGTGCAGAGATACCAAGTCTTACCCAGGTTCAGCCACATAAGATAATAGCAGTACAGTCAGAAGTCAGAGTCAGGAGTTTCATACAACTCTTTCTCCTAACCACTTTCTCAAAGGAGCTTTACAAAGGAACTACAATTATTTTTAAAGTCATTGGTTCTAAAATATATACCATATATATAGACCTAACTCATTCTAGTAACTCTCACCCCACCCCCTAACTCTTTTAGTAACCTCTTTAGAATATCTGGTCACGCTGGAATAGAGCCAAGAAAATTTGCCAAGTGTTTTTAACATAAGCCTATGAAATTTCTTACAAGTGAAGAAAAGTATCAAACTGTTAAAGAGAGCAACACAGATACTATTTTTACTTGGTATCTGTCTCTGAAATGTTTCTTTCCTATGGAGGCAACTATTACCTCCTGTCATAAGAAATCGTTACAATTATGAACATAAAGTTCCCTGCACAGAGTATGGGCTCAAAAAAAGAAAAAGAATAAAACCAACCTAATTTAAACAAAAGCTACTTTCTTAGCTCATGGACCTATGATACAGACTTGGAAATGCACATGTAGTTAGGGACTGTGGTGTTAGCCTTGGATCAAAGGAGTATGAGAATAGTCAGCTCTTTGCTCATCTACATTCATAAGATTTTAAATTTTATCTGGAAGAGGGTGATTAAGGCACTACCCACCACAGTGAAGGATTCTACAAAAAAGATACCTTCAACTTGACAAAAATGTAGTGACTGACAGGGAGCAGAGCAAATGCGAAATGAATCGGAGGAGGAGAGTTTACAACTGTATTTCCTACAAAGTAAATCATTATTAGTGAAGAGCTAATACTTGGACCCAGCTAGGAGGGACTGACCAATGAATGGCTGTTTTTTCTTTGTTGTTGTTTTGCTTTTGTTTTGAGGAAGAATGAGGGTAACAGGATGACACTTTTTTTTTTTTTTTTTTTTAGACAGAGCCTTAAACTGTGCCCCTGTGTACAGTGCTGTGGCATCACAGCTCACAGCAACCTCCTACTCCTGGGCTCAAGCAAGTCTCCTGCCTCAGCCTCCCAAGTAGCTGGGACTATAGGCGCCCGCCATAATGCTCAGCGATCTTTTGGTTGCAGCCATCATTGTTGTTTGGCGGGCCTGGGCTAGATTCGAACCCGCCAGCTCAGGTGTACGTGGCTGGTGCCTTAGCCTGTTGAGCCACAGGCGCCGAGCCAGGATGACACATTTTTAAAAAAAAAAAAAATCATCATACCTATTTTTTTTTTTTTTAAATGAGAGGATATACACATTAAGGGTATACTTTTGAGTCAGACAAGAGTTCTTCACTTTTCTTGAAATAAGAGTTTTCATATTTTCCATTTCCGGTAAAATTCTATTCCTTTTATGAACAGGAGGAAAAAATAAATAACTCTGAAAGTTGAAGCAAAAACAAGAGCAAAACAAAACAAAAACCACCAAAACAAAATACCCCCAAACAAAACCCCCTACAATACCAAAAAAAAAAAAAAAAAAAAAAAAAAAACTCGGGAAGAGTACCTAAGTCATGTACTCATAAATACTGTGCATTTTCTTTTCTCTTCCCTCCTTTCTTCTCTTATTACTATTATTTTTAATATGAAGGCAAATATCCTGGTTTCAGATGTTGTGGCCTATCAGAGGATTGTTACAGGATTTTCAAAACATTTTTAGAGCCAACAGGTTCTAAGTTCTCTGCCATGCTTTAGAGTTGGGCCAAAACCTCACAGAAAGAAGACTGTTTATACTTGGAGAAAACAGCCTTCTGGGTGACAGTTGGTTCTGTCTGTAACTCCCCATACAGCGGGGTCACTGGAAAGGAAGGAGAAAGCACTTTCTTTTATCCCCTGCAAGGCTCCTGCCAATCAATAGATGTCTTCCCTCTTCCTTGCCCCACCCCCAACCTTTCTTTCTCTTAGCTCCTGGCACTGTGTTCAGCAAGATGCTTTAGTATAAATGTCACTGATGCTTTCCCCAGGAGCATTCTGCAGAACCTTAGAGTCCTTGACATTAGGACATATGTCCTACAGGAATACCAATAGGGCCTCACACAGGGTGCCTGGCATGATGGAGAATGGAGACCTGTTTCTAGGAGCCAGTTTGCCACACAAAGCCAAGACATGTAGCAGACCTGCAGGCAGCTGGCCCTTCCTGAGGAAGGCCTGTAAGCCTGAAAAATAGGATCTCAATTTTTTAGCTGGCAGGGTGCTTAGGCACCATCCAAGTTAGCAGTTCCTACTGGTTTAGTGTCAGAATCAACTAGCAGATGAGGATGAACAGTACAAACTTACAGGTCCCATCCCTAGAAATTCTGATTCAAGGAGTTGGTGTGAGACAGGGGATGGGAGGGGGCCGTGTGGAGATTCTGCTCTATAAATAAGCAACCTCCTTCCCTCCTTCGAGGGAACCACCACCCAAAGGAGCTGGAAAATTCTGTGGAAGCTGCTCATTGTTATAAAGAGAAGGGGGAGAACTTTCAGCTGGAGTGCTGAAGTATGCTTGGGCCACATAGCCTTTGGTGTGATACAAGACTAAAACCCAAGGTCCTTGGCTTCCCATGTGCCCACTCTTCATTTGACACTTCTCCTGGCCTCCCGGAAACTTCTGAATTGGCATTTCTTACTCCTGGAGTTTTTCTCTCTTCTGATATCAGCTTGGGAAATTCTCCTACCTCCCACACCACCCACCCCAATTCCCTCAGGAACAGAACACAATTAGGACTAGGGAATAATAATTATTATTACGAAAACCATCTACTGAGCAAGTCATCTCAATCCTTTTTGGAATAAAGTAGGGTATGAAACAAAAAAATGTCGTAAAATAACACTAACAGGTAACAGCTCACATATGGACTAGAATATTTGCTCTGTAGCCCAGAAGTCAATATCTACTCCCTTAAAGGTCGCATAGGACGACAGTTAAAGATACTTGCAGGTTAAAGTCAGGACTTGGGAGAAGTGCCTGAGGCACAACGATCTTTATGGGAAAACCCTGGACTCTGACAGGCTCTGCAGGTCTTGTTATGCTGGGCTAATCAAAACTTTTGTTTAGTTCCTTAAAATTCAAGGTATGTTTTATTTTATGACTTAAGGACCCTTCTTTCTCTTTCTTATTTTTACTTTTTCTTCTCTGACTTATTATGCTTTCTACCTAAGAAGCCTCACACCTGTTAACTTCCTTAGCCTTTATTCCTGGTATATTTTTTCTAAGTTTTGAAGCTTATTTGGGTGTTTTCTAGGGTTCTTTCATCACAGTACCTGGGTAGTCTTAAGGACCTGCTGCTGCCTCTGTCAGTCCAAGCCCATAGCCACGCGACTATCTGTTATTTAAAACCAGGTACAAATAACAAGGCATTTGTGGAGGTCAAGATCCCAGACACAAATTATTTCCAGGCACATAAATCAACCATCGTGTCCTGGGTTAGCTTTCTTCTAACAATGGCCTGTGTGTTGACTGCCAGTGAAGTCAATCCCAATTTCAGTTTGGGATGCTGGTTTCTTTCATTTCACAAGTGCTATTGTGTTCCAACATGTAATGAGCTACTCAAAAAAAAGCACTGCTGTGTTAATAAAGGCTACCAATGTCTTCCTGCAGATTTGTTGTTAAACAGCCTCCTAACGCTCTACACTTGTGAGGTGCCTAAGAATTGCACACAGTCCTTCCCCGAGGTGATGGTATCAATACAGAAAACAAGGCCAAGTACACCATTCCCCCACCCCCAACAAGACATTTTACAGGAGTCAAGATCATGCCCATCCCAATACAGGAAAATATTACAGCAAATTGGATCTGGGGAGAAAAAAACCCAACCAAACAAAAACACTTTTACAAGGCTTTTTCATGAAGTCCAGATGTTTTAGCCAATTGTACAATAAAAATTAAAAATAGGAGTGACTTTTACTTAAAAAAATGGTATTCTAGTCAAGGCTATTAAGAATACTGGGAGAATATACTATCCTTAAAGAAAAAAAGAAAAGAAAATCCTCTGGAATATATTTCCAAAGTCCTGCCTGAACCACAGTGGAACATGGGATGATCAAAGGTCAGATCGTTTTATTTCATGCAAACTGCAGTTATACAGAGAAGATTTCACTCAATTTGCTGTGTAAGACCAAGTGACCACAGCCAAGCTAAACTTCTGCCCTTATATGGTAGGAAAAAAAACCCTACTGATGACATTAAGGGGCACTCCCATGGATAATAGATAAACACAACCTCCTCCATCTGGGCCAAAGCCCATAATTTCTGAGACATATTTGTATAATGAGGGAGAACAGACATGAACAAGGCATTGTAGTGCCTCCAGCCTGCCTACATATGAAGGCAGAATTGAGGGGATACATTCCAATTACAGCCACTCTGGAGTGCCAATGCAAGCACAAAATGCACTTAATTTCCTCATCCCAGAAATATCTCCCAAATCTAAAGAGGAAACAGGATGGAAATTTTTGTAGATGGGTTGTTTCCCATGATTTGAACAAAGTTACCGATTAAGAACTGACCAGCTGCTAAGTCTCCTTGTTTGCTGGGAACTACCCAGAAAGGAGGAACGATAGCTACTCCTTATGGCATTTTTTTTATTTTTAAATAATGACAAAAAACAAACAAAACCTGAGTAGGTTACAAGACCTAGTCAATCATTACATCCAAGCAAAGTCCCCTCATTCTAACATTCAGAAGGGCCCACACACCTTGGGAAAACAAACTAGGAGGAAATAAGGGATGGCTGCTTTTTACCAAGGTACGTTTTGGATTAATAGAGCCTATTAACTCCAGCCTGTCTGAACCTTTGAGTATTTGAATTTAGGCCAACTTTCCGGTCAATTTTTTTTTTTTTACAGTGGTTCATGGCTTAGTCACTAAACCTTTATCTTTGCTGCCAAGAGAAACTATTGCTGCTAGCTGAACTCACAGCCCAAGCTAGGTTTAACAACTACTGAAATCAGGTATATGTAAGTTCCAGTTTCAGAAGTTAGGGACAATTCTCAACCTGAAAGTCTCTCTTCAATGGTATGACCCAGTCCTCAAATTGTCTTATAAGGTTCTGAGTCAAGTCACCCAGGTAGACTGTTTTCAAAGTTTATTTAAAACATGAAACTGCACTTTTGACATAAAGCTTCGTAAAGAATGAAAGCATTGTGTTTAGCCAATTGACCAGGAAGAGTACTGGCATAAAAACGATGCACAAAATAGAAGGTTAAGTTTCAAAGTAATAACTGCCCCTCATAAAATTTATCTTTTGTGTCAATCTCTAGGTCAGGAGTCAGTACAGGCCCTCCTGTATAGGATCCCACATTCCAGTTCTTAGCAGGGTAAGGGGAGTTCTGACTTCCACCACTAAACCTGCCAAATGTTCCTTCTAGTCTGCCCACTTCCTCCCACCATTCAAGTTCCAAAAAGAAAATATTGTTGATTAAAAGCATTAAAAGGTGTTGTTATGATGTCAGGGGCCATTTTTAAGACCCCTTGCTGGGTGAACTGAAAGAGAAGCCAGTGCTGTGTGGTGTAGTAACAGCAGACACTCAGCACTCACTCTGTTGTGCCAAGCACCACTGTAACATCTTTACATACCACCTGCTTTAACCAACGCGCAGGTGCTATTATTACTCACAGTTACACCTAGGGTAACAAGGCACTGAGCGATTAAGTAACTTGCCCACAGCTAATAAGAAGTGGAGCCAGGTTCAAAGCCTAGCAGTCTGGGTGCAGAGTTCTTGTTCTTGTCCATCATGTTTTATTGGTTCTAATGGTTCAAGGACAGCAGCTAGCCAGAGAGGAAGGTGAAATTCATTTATCACCTAGCCAAATTCAGAGACATCACAGGGCTTTTGCGGACTTACTCTCTAAAGCAAATACTGAAAATTACTTTTGCCTTTTGATTTCCTTAGTCCTGTCTGTATTTTTATCTGAAATTGGCTCTAGTTAGGCTTTCCTGTGAAGAGGACCCATTTGCTTCTTGATATTTTATGCAAAACAGGCCTGTAGACAGCCATTCAGCCAGTCCAAACACTTAACCATTTACTCAACTTAGAACAGTGCTGTATATTAAAGCACAGCTGGACATATTATGCCTTGTCATGTGTTTGAGTATCTTGATTTAAAACACACACTCACAATCAACAAATATCAAATACCTAAACTACCCTTGAAATTTTGTTCCCGTTTGTTGGATACATTTGCCTTAGGAGAAAGGAAGGAAGCCAGGTATTAAATTCAACAAGGGGGACGGGAAGCCGGTAAGAGAATACACCCAATAACCGTTGACATTTAGCCAACTTTTTTCAAGACTCGGTAACAAAGGACTATCTATCTGTATAGGAGAACTTGGTAGAAGGAATGGTGAAGAAAGGGAAGAGTAAAAGGCCTGCATGCGATATAAGCTGGCTCTGTTAAGCTGTCAAGGTCTCCACCAACACAGAGAAACAGGCTTCCAGGAAACCATCTGGTCACCAGGGACCGCAGAGTTTTAGCATCCCCAGACCCCCAAGTCCAGCAGTGCCTCACACCCTTCATCTGTCAACATCCCTTCCCAACGGAAGGGTCTCCAAAAGGAAGGACCTCCTTCCTCCCCACTCTCAGAGTCAGTAATGCTAGCAGTGTAAAGTGCACACCCCAGGGACCTGAGAGACAGGGACCGAGGGCACCACCCCAGACATGAAGCTCCTTTCTAGGAAAGTGCTGCTTCCAGAACCTTCTCAACACCACCCCCGTTTCCCCTCGGAGCTTTTACTTTAGATAAAAGGCAAAGGCAGAAGAGCCGGCAGGGCCCCTCCCCAGAGCCGGCCCCAGCTGGCCCAGGTGCGCCAGGTGCGTCCCGGAATCGTGTGTGGGGGTGGCGGGGTGATGGGAGGGCCCCTTACGGTCTCCCTCAGCTTCCTCTCGTGGTCCAGCTCGCGCTGCAGGCTGCCCGCGCGCTCCTCCGCGGCGTCCGCCTGCTCCTGCAGGCTCCGGATCTTCCTCCGCACCGCCTCCAGCGAGCTGCTCCCCGCCATCGCGCGGGGCGGCGGCGGGCTGCTGAGGGAGAGGCCGGCTGCTGCGCTGCGGCCGCCACTGCCGCCGAACGCCGGTCCGCTCTGCGCGACCGCGGCGCCCCCTGCGGCCCAGGAGCAGCCCGGAAGTCGCGGCCTCCCGGGCAGTGCAGACGAACCGCAGGCCGGTGCGCGAGCGCCGAGGGCTGGTAGGGCCGGGCGGGGCGCGCGCCGCCGATCCCGGGAATTTGAGACCCACGGGAGGCATTGCGCATGCTCGAGGCAGCGGCGGGCGGGGTTCGCTGCAGGGATACCTGGCCGGCTGAGTCCTGCTGGCGGGGAGGACACTGCGTGAGCGCCTTAAACGCTCAGCGCTCCTCCCTGGCGCTGTGGTGATCTGGGGTAACGGATCTGGCTGCTAAAGGCGAGGGCGGCTCCTGGTGGCCGCGGGGGCGCTCAGCTCCAGAGTCCTGATTCCCATGCCCAGCAGGGAGAGAAGCTGAACGAGGAGTTTAGAGCCTGAAAGTGCCCTAAAGTAGACTGTTTCCTCGTGATAAAGAATCCCAGAATACAAGAACCTAACCACAACATCGCCTCCCACCACCAAAAGAAAAACAAAAACAAAAACTTGACAAAGTGAAAACCAATAACAGAAAGAGCATGGTGGTTAGAACTTCTGTTCTAAAAGCAGTTTTCCTATGTTGAATCTGGTTTCTGGTTCCCTGCTGTGTGACTTTGGGTAAATAACTTGACTTCTCTGGGCTTCTGTAGACGAGATAATAGTACTTTCCCCAGAGGGCTGCTATGAGACTTATGATATAAGAAAGCGCTTAGCACAATACTTTGTACATAGTTAAGGACTCAAATGATAGCTATTAATTAATACACGTGCACCATTTGTAAGAGTCAGGCTGGGGCCCATATTCAGCCGTGTTATCAAAAGAGAGCCTCTTTTCGGTAAACACAATCATCTCAAGGGTCCCTTCTCCTTACAACTTTATCTGGTCTTACTTTGACCAGCCTGGAATTGGGCCTGGAATTAGGCTGCTCCCATAAGCCCACAGCCTCTAGGTTCCTCCCCTATGTGCCCATTCTACATTGGACTGGGATGCCTTCTAAAGGCATCCCAAAGACGGCCACAGAACCTGACGAGAGGCTTCTGGCTATAACTGCATAAAATAATCCATCTCTGGGAACTGGAGTGTCCCCAGGCTGCGTTTTAAAATGCCTTCTAAGTCTCACGGCTTTTCCCCCTCACCTATGTCAAAAAAGGCTCTTAAAGTCAGGTCTTGATGTGTTTAAGAGTGGGAATAATGAAGAAAAAGAAAACATACTTGACTATCCCCTCCTCCTCCAAGCCCTAACAAGGAACCTCTGCTTTTCTGACTCATTTTCTGTCCAGTTTCTCACAGCCTCTGCTGAGACGCTCACAAATGCCAGCTTGAGCCCTCACATCCTGTAGGTGGAGCCTCTTGCTTTGTTTCCACACTGTTCATCTGGTCAGGCAGGCCGGGAGGTTACAGCTCCTCCCCTAAGCGCACAGGCTCTGGGCGTAGTTTTGGGGATGGGGGTAGCGGGTGTCTGGAAACCCAAAGAAACAGCCAGGGAAACTGATGGACACTTGCAAGTGCTCCAAGCAGCCAACTAGTGACTTAATGTCCTGTTTTTAAAACACCTGGGAAGGTCAGTTTCAGGTGAGTTCATTTTCAGGCTGATGTCATTAGGACAGTTGTTCTCATCCTTGTCTGAAGGTTGGAATCACTTGGGCATTTAAAAAATACTGCTATTTGTATTCTACCTCCGGAGATTCTGATTTAATTGGCCTGGGAGTGCAGCCTGACTTTGGGTTTTAAAACTTCCCTAAGTGATTGTTTAGAAAAGTTGTGAATCACTAATTTAGGAAGACCTACAGGGGACAAAGACTCACATTCTGCAAATAGATACATTACAGTTATTGCAGAAGGCATTGGAACCCCCCAAACAAAAACAAAAACAAAACAAAACCCACGAGCCTTCTATCTTCTTCAGCCTCACTTTTCACTTGAGTAGAAAGACAATAAAAAATCCAGAACAAACCCATCAGGGATGCTACCTCCTGAATGGCAACCTTTTGAACTGGGAAGAGCACCCTTTGGAACTAAACAATTTGATTCTACATATTTTTCCTCCTACTTCCTTCTTTCTCTAGTGACATCTGCCTTTTTCTCCTCAAGTCTTGGCTATTTTTGCTAGTTCAGAAATTAACTAACGTCATGCACTGCAATGTTTGGTCAACAATGGACCAAGTATACAATGCTTGTTTGATAAGATTATAATGGAGCTCAAAAATTCCTATTGCCTAGTGATTTGTGTCACAATTGCTAACAGTATTCTGTACAGTAACATGTTGTACGGGGTTGTAGAGTAGGTGTAAGAGGCTATACCACAGAGCCACACTTAGGTGTGTAGTAGGCTATGCCATCTAGGTCTGTGTAAGTAGTGTACATGCTAAGGTTCACACAACAATGAAATCACCTAATGACACAGTTCTTAGAAGGTATTAAGCTACTCATATAGTATAGCATTTCTTCACAGACTTCAGAATCCCTAGAGGTTCTAAACAATTTAAAGTAGCTTAAAGGGGAAGATGACCAATACACTACCAAAAAAAAGTATTCCATATTTAGGGACAATTTTCCAGTGGGAAAAAAAGGAACCAAAACACCATTCAAGAACCTCCCTCCCCTGCTGGCCCCACCCCCCAGCTGACTTTAAATAGCTGCTTTTCCATTTCTGCCCCACCCCATTGATTCTAAAGCTCTCTTAAACAAGACTTTCCAATAAAGACATGATGGCACTACAGAGTTACAATAATTCTTCTTCTTTTTTTCCTTAAGAATTGAAGTAGCATTTTTCTTCTTTCTCTTGCTTTTAGTCTTACTGGGCTATTTTCAAATTCTCTGCATTCTTTTCCTTATAAGGAATATCTCTCCTTGATCTATCAGCGGCTCTTTTGAAAAAGCTAAATAAACGTTTTGCTGGAGAATTTGGGGGAGACAGGCATCTTCCATTTAGCCATATATGGAACAGACATCTGATCTGCATTATACAAAGCAGGCCCAGAGTTATATATTTTGGGGTTCTTTTTCTAAAGACAGGTAGTTTATAACTTAAATGTTTTAGCTAAGTAGGTGTTTTCCCCAAACCTCCTTCCCAGGAACCTTTCACTGAAAATTTCTTTTTGTTAGATTCTAAATGTCCTGTGTCTTAATTTCTCATTTCCAGAGCACACCTGGAGATATGTTTCAAGACTTTCATGCTACAAAAAGCCATTACTGGTTTCAAGAAGTGAGACCCCTCAGCACTTAGCATTTTACTCTCATACAAAAAATTCTGCTATTGTACTTGATGGTTCCACTTCTGGCATAGCTTTCCCCGGTACTCACACATTCTTGGAATTATTACCAACTTCCCAAGGAATTCTTTTCTAATTGGGCCTCTAGGCTTAATTAGCTTCTAGAATGGAATCCAATGGTGTGAAAAGAAGTCTGTCCTTTGCAAATCTAATGCTTGGGTTGACTTTCTGGGGCAGAAGAGGCAAGTTCTTCAATTAAAAAGATTCCAAAAAGATTCCAAGGGGCAGCAGACAAAGCTCTGTAGAGCTTTAGCCTGTGTGCATCACCCCTGAAACTATGTGGTGGTTGTCAGAAGACTGACAGGTGGGGGTGGGGTGAGCAGGAGGGGCAGGGGGCAGCTAGTTCACTATACCATATAAAGCACTGAGCTATATATAACTCCCAGCTTACTTTCTGGATCTAGTGCCCTCAGACTGCAAACCCAAGCAAGTATCATCTTCCCAGGCAGATCTTAAGTGCTGGATTAAGACTTTGTTAGTGAGAAAGGAAGCCTTAAAGTATCTCTGTGTCCCATCATGAAGCTCAGGCTTCTAAGTAAAAGTACTACTATGTCATTCTTTGATTTAGAGCCCAGGCTTTCTGTACACTAACTAGCCCCACTACCAAAATCCAGAACTTCCCACCCATTGAAGATGGCAAAAGGAAAGAATAAAGAAAACTAGGCATTCTTTGTTTGCACAAACCTTGGTATGACACCTCAGGGGTTTCCTGCCACCAGGGAGGTGAAATTCACCTACAGGGTCCAATTTCAGCTGCTCTATTCTCCCAGCTTCTCACCCACCCATCTCTCCCCTTAGGTGGGTAGAGAAAAAGAGAGAAAGAGAGAGAGGAATGGATGAAATATAAGTGCAGGTGTGCTTTAGCAGTCAGAGGCTGCATCCAGTGCTTCAGGCCATGGCAGGGCTGTGTACAGGTGTCCAGCAGGAGGAGGTAACCCTCCCCCATTGCTCTCCAGGCTCTGTGGTGACACCAGAGTGGCCACGCGGGCAAGAGGTGATGGAAGCAGTGTGAGCGTGCACTTACATCGGTGGCCTTTTTCTCTGCCAGCTCCAGCTTCTCCTGGGCATCTTTGAGAGCCTCAGAGTATTTGTCCAGTTCATCTTCAGTGCCCTTGAGTTTCTTTTGCAGCGACACCAGCTCATCTTCCAGCTGGGAGTTGGCCGGAGGGTATGGGGGAAGGGGGTGCAGCAGGCAGCGTGATCCCGCAAGGGAAGGGTGTGGGTGCACAGAACCAAAAGGACAGGGACAGAGGGAGAGAGAAAGGGAAAGACAGGGAGGGAGAGAGAAAGAAAAAGGCAGAGTTAGCCATTCGTGCGCTGCGCGGTGCCGCGCGCCCCGGGTACCTTGGCGGCGGCCTCGTCGGCGGCCAGGAGGCTGTCCTCCGCCTTGTGCAGCTCCTCCAGCACCCGGTCCCGCTCGTCCTCCGACGCCCGCAGCAGCTTCTCTTTGGCCGCGATGTCCTCCTCGAGCTGGGGGGCAGCGGCGGGCGGGCGCGGGTGGCCGGCACGGACCGGGTGTTAGACACACACAACACAGGGCGCCGGGTTGGCAAGGGCCCCGTGGGCTTGGGGCGCTGCCGAGTTGGAGCTCAAGGGACCCTAAGTAACCTTCTCTCTCCCGGCGCTGGAACCGCTCGGCGGCTCACCCCGCACGCCCCGCCTCCCCTGGGACGAGTCTCCTGCCGAAGTCTCAGCGGGCTCAAGTCCACAACTTGGGGGGCGCAGAAAACGCCCCTGTTTGCCTGGCTTTGGGGCTGTATCCTCCATTCTGTCCCATCTTTGTTCTTAGGACACAAATCCATGTCCCCTTCCCTCCCCCAGAGTCTCCCTCCCAGAGTAGGGTTCCCCACTCCCAGTCAAAAGTCCAAAGAACTCCACTTTGAGGACTTGACTCCCTTTGCCCTCCGACGCCCTTCCTTCAGACTTCCCCAGGACCTGGTGCCCGTCGCCTGCTTCCCCGGCTCTGATTCCCAGACCTGGGAGTGAGGTCCCGCTAGGTCCTAGACTGACTTCGCGGGCTATGGGAACCAGCGGAGGGAAATAAGCGTCCCGAGACGAGACCGAAGTTCGAACGAGCCTGAGCCCGGTGCTTCCCCTTCCCCGTGCCAGACGCGCGCCCCTGGCCGCCCCGGGCGAGGGTGGTGGGTGGTACCCCGGGCTCTCGGGGTGGGGGGCAAAGGGGCACCGGGCGGGCCGAGCGAGGGCCACGGCCGGGGAGGCGCAGACCTGCTTGCTCCGGTCTTCTGCCGCCTTTTTATCGGCCTCCGCCTGCTCGGCTCGATCCAAGGCGTTCTCCTTGTCGAGCTTCAGCATCTGCATCTTCTTCTTGATGGCGTCCATGGTGGCGGCGGCGAGGGGCCCTCGGGCTGCGGCGGGAGCGGCGGGGCGAGCGCGCGGTCGGGCAGCCGAGCGGGAGTGCGAGCGCGGAGCTGCCTGCTGCTCCCAGATATGTACTTTCCCAAGGGGGCGACCGCATTCCTCAAGACAGCCAATACTTTTTTGGAAAAGCTTTTTTCTCCTGCCCCTTTTCCCCCTCTCCTCCCTCCGCCCCGTGTCCCCTCCCGCGGGGGCCGCTCGCCCATTCGCTGCCGCCTGCCGGCCTCCGGGTTGACGGTGGATATGACTATATATGGGGACCCGAGCCGCCGAGGCGGCGGCCAAACCAGGCCGCCCTGTTCCCAAACCTGCGCGCCAGGGAGAGGAGCCGGGGCCTCGCTGGGGCGCTAACCTCGGCCCCCTGCCCTTCGCGCCTCTGCCTCCTAGACCCAGAGTCCAGTTATTAGGGTCCCCAGCCGAGCCCGCCCTGTGTCACCGGAGGCCAGGGGAGCGGGGGAGGTGGCGGGTGCGAATTGCCCCAGTGGGTCACTAGACCTCAGCGCGCTCAGCCTAAGGCCCGGGCTCCCCAGCAGCTACCACACTCGGCACCTGCCAGCGTCTCCCGGACAGCTCTCAGCCCACCAGGTGTCATTTAGGGCTTTCACCTTCTGGAAACTCAGCTGGGGCAGAGAATGGGAGAGCCAGGAGGAAAGCCTGGGGCAGCGGGAGATCTTGAGACTTTGTTGATGCGGCGGGAAAGGGGCAGGATGTGGCAAAATGATGGCACTGGGAATCTGTGTTCTGTGCCCTCCATCCCGCCCCCAGGGGAAAGATAGACAGGGACCCCGGGCCGCCGAACAACAACAATGACGGCTGCAACCAAAAAATGGCCGGGTGTTGTGGCGGGCTCCTGTAGTCCCAGCTACTGGGAGGCAGAGGCAGGAGACTCGCTTGAGCCCAGAAGTTGGAAGATGCTGTGAGCTGTGATGCCACAGCGCTCTATCAGGGTGACAGCTTGAGGCTCTGTCTCAAAAAAAAAAAAAATACTTTAGGGACAAAGGACTCATTTGGCTAAGTGCTTTTGGAGGGTGTGTGTGTGTGTGTGTGTGTGTAGGGGTGTAGGTGGATGGGTGGAAGTTTAAGGGGAAATGAATGGTTGAGGTTAGACGCAGGCTGTATTCTGCCACCAGCAACTGTGTGACCTTGACAAGTAACTCTTGCTGCAGTTTCCTCATCTTCACACCCAGGAGTAGATGATCTCTGACGTCCTTCTTTTAGTCATTCTTCTTGCACTGATTTTAAGGAGTCAGCCTCTTTCCGTGTTAGGTTGCCAAAAACATGGGATCGATGTTACCCTAGCTAAGTCATTGCTATGGAATTCCCAGAGCAGCACTGGAAGCTTTGCTTGGAGGCAAGGTTTCTCCTATGCCTCTTATTTTTATTGCTGCTCACCCCAGCCCCCAAGGGGGGAAAAGCTGCTCTTTTCAGAGCCTCAGGGGGAGGAGAGGAGACCCACTGCCCCAAGGCCCTGTCTGAGACCAGCTGAGGCAAGGTTGGAGAGGGTCTTGTTAACAGTCCCCACAGAATAATTCGCAGCCTGTACTACATGGATACTGAATATTCCCTGGATGGTATCTGAGCAGACTGGGCAGGCCAAACAACTTGCAAGTCTTTCAGAGGATGATCAAGTTTCCTTCCAGGATTTTATTAAGTTTCTTCCACTAACCCGACTGTCCTGGAGGGAAAAACATTAGATCTGTGTGCCTAGGGGCTGCAAGGCACAGAAATTCACCAGAGCCCTTTAATCATCTTATGTCAACTGAGCCACTGGAACACTGACAAAATTCCAGGCCTGTGGGCAATATGAGGCAGCGTGGACTGCAGGAAACCAACCCCCTAGCTCGGTGCTCAGCAGAGTTAGACCCTGAGATCCAAACTTGGTCTGTCCACTTCCTTGAAATGTGGCCTTTGCCATGTTCAGCTTCTCTAAGTCTCATTTTTCTCATTTTTAAGAAATGAGACAACTGAACTAGAGATACTCCGGGGGGGGGGAGGGGTCCATATACTACTGTCTTATCCTTTCTGTCTGTGCCCAACATAGTGAAAGAATGCATTAAAATTTCCTTAAATGAATTAGCACTCCAGACAATTTATTAAACACACCATTATTGAGCACCTGCTGTATACCAGCAAGTACTAGGAATTAAAAAATGAGCAACACACACCCATTCTTCAGGTGTTGAGCATGAGCAGGGTATAAGATTTCAGAGGAGGAAGAAATAGAAATGACCAGGTTAGAATAGACAGAAAATCTGCTCTGAAAAGGTGGTGGCTTTTAAACTGATTGTAGAGGGAAAGTAGCAGTTTTCTAGAGAGGAGGGCCTTTGCATGAACCAAGGAAAGGAAAAGGACTGTTTGATAGTGGGTGGATAATAAGTTTTTGGGGGTCTAGAGACTGAAAAGGTAAGTTGGGTCATACGGTGAAGGCAGGGCCTTAGATCCCAGGATCAGATGTTCAGACCTTACTATGTGGTTTAAAGCCATCCTTGTCTCTTCTTTCCACCTCTTCCCTTCCCTGCCCCTCTAACTTTGGATGATATTCAGAGGCTGAAGTCCCAGGGTGTAAATGGACCTACACAGAACTAACGTTTTACATCACTTGGTGTCACCTCATTGATACCCAGACTGATAGGTTAACATGGAAGCTCCCTGAATCCAATCATTTCTATTTTCCCCCTGTTGAGATTCCGCCCCATGCTAGGCTGAACCCAGCTTCATGGACTGATCTTTTGTCACCCTGGGTGAGGATAAGCAACACATTATATATGACTTAACTCAAAATAACACATTCTTTGGTAGTGTACAGGTCTCCTGGAAAACCAACACCCTGGATGGGGTGTGCGTCCCTATTCTCCAGCTGACTGGCCATGACTCAAGGGCAGATTTGCAGACTAAACAGGGACCTAGTAATATGGCTTGTCAGACAAAGATGGGCTGGGCCACTCAGGTTCTCTCTCACTGAAGTTTGAACTAAGGAACGTGGAAAATATGAATCATTAACCGTGGCGACTGAAAGGAAAAGAGGTTTGCAGAGTTGGGTTGGAGATGCCACATGTGAAGGTGATTAACGTTTTTCATGAATATTTGGGCTTCTTTCCCATTCTGGCTCTTAGTAGGATTGCCCATCCCACCCAATTAAGTCAAGTATGACCACTTGACTTACTTTGAGCAAAAGTGCTGTGTGGTGGATACTTTAAGAGTTAGCACATGCCTCACCATATTCATTTTTCAAGATTGAGACTGCTTTGTCATTCTGGGTTCCCAAGCGGCTCCCGCCGTTGCCCCCGCCTAACCCTTGGTAGATATATAGTGAAAACAAGATATAAACTTCGACTATTTTAGGCCACAGAGATCTAGGGGTTGTTTGTTAGTAAAGCATAACTAGCTTCTTCTGACTAATACAGCACAATAGGTACACATCATGTAAGTTATGAGAAAGCAGAGAAATCTTCTTATAGAGAAAGGAGAATGGATCAGACTGATATAAACAGAAGCCTCACTCAGAGGAAGAGACTGGAAGAATAAGACCAAATTTCATTTCCAGGGGTCCTTAATAACCTCCATATATTTCTTGAGGTTAGATGACAGGAGTTGTATTCCTTGAAAGTAGAAAAGTTGACCAAACCAAAATGGTGTGGTGGCCTACACTACATCCTTGGCCCAGAGCTTCTGCGTAAATGCCAAGAACATACTCAGAATCTCCAGATTTCTTCAATGCTTTGTATGCAGTCATTTTTCAATGAATTTTTGGGGGGCAGTTTTTGGCCAGGGCTGGGTTTGAACCCGCCACTTCAGGTATATGGGGCCAGCACCCTACTCACTGAGCTACAGGTGCCACCTTCAATGAATGTTTGTTAAATGATTTTTTTTTATTGACTGTTATTTTTATGTGACTATTGACCTTACAAATAAATTGGAGAAGTAGTATCTGGGAAGAGAAGAGGACAAGACTAGATTCAAAAAGACCTTGTTTCTGGACCCATGTACTGGAGGTGGCAGGTTCAAACCTGGCCCCGGCCAAAAAAAAAAAAAAGAAAACAAAGAAAAACAAACAAAAAGAATCCCTGGAGTTCAAGATCCATTCAAGGAGTCCAAGAGGTTAAAAAAAATAAAAAGTTTGGGGTAGTGCCTGTGGCTCAAAAGAGTAGAGCGCTGGCCCCATATGCCGGTGGTGGCAGGTTCAAACTCAGCCCTGGCCAAAAAAAAAACTGCAAAAGAAAAAGGCAACCTTGTTTCCACTCTAAATATGGATTCTGCGTTTTATTTCTTGAAGGATGAATATAAGTACTGACATAGGGTAGGGCAAATGTCTCACAAATATTGGTTGAACACCTTTTGTGTGCAAGGCATTTAGGACTTACGGGATCAAGGGAAGTGGATAGATGTTTTCCTCTAGGAAAAGTTGTCTCTGTGCGATGCAGGGTGAAACCCTCTCTTTGGGGGCCATTTAATGTGTGTTTCCCATGGCATTACCTTTGTCCCAAACAGTTGCCTGGAGCCCTCTGTAGCTGTGAGGATCAATTATCTCAGGTTTTCTAAGAAAGCTTTAATACTAAATGTATTGTCCCTTTCCATCCATAAAAACATCTGTGCTTGTTGTGCTACATTTTCCAATGTTTGGTTCCAAAAAAAGAGTCAGCATGAGCGTAGTTTACTAATGTGACACCTTTAACAGGAATGCTCACTTGAATATGTATTAATATATCAGGGTTTGTTTGTTTAAAAAACAAAACAAAACCTCATTACCTGATAGTCACCCCTTGTTTAACAGCAACAGCAGTACCTGTGTACTGTGACTCCCTGGAGTCCACAGTGCTGACTCAAGCAATTAAGAGAAAGTGAAGAATCTATAATTAAACGGAGAGACAATTGCTTCTTCCACTGGGTTTTGGAATGCAGTGTGTTATGCTCTAGGCTCAGTGTCCCACGGAACAAGATATGGCATGCTCTCCTCATACTCAGGGAGTTTTGTTTACATATACCAAGGGTTTGTGATGCTGCCATCAAGGACCCACTGAAAACATGGTTTGCTTCCCTGGGGCATGGCCAGTGGGATGGGGGCAGGGGCTGGTTTGGAGCTCCCCAAAAGGTCTATAGGCCATTGTGGATGCCTGTCTTAATTATTTTGTCACACACAGATGGTCCTGATTCTGCAGAGAGGCTCTTGAGTATTATGCTTATTACCTAGGGGGTTTGCAAGTGCAAAATGGTTCTCTCAGAGCAAAAAAGAAAAGGCATAAGAATTTTCCTGCCTTACAGGAAATGTCTTAATGTCTTTCTCTCAGTGATGGCAACTGTGTGTAGGTTTATTCAAGCTCTGCATGTGGGGGAATTTAGATGTCTCAAGAATGGTGATGTTTAACAAGCACTTTCAGGTTTATTATCTCTTCCTCACAGCCCTTGTGACAGCATCAGATGCATGCTCCTATTCCCACTCTAAAATTAGAAAACCAAGGGCAGTGACTGGTTCAAGACCTCCCAGCTGGGAAGTTGGCAGTATAGGGACAAAAAAGGCCAAAGTCCCAGCTTCTAGCAATGGGGCTTTGCTCATTCATTCATTCTCTAACCTGTTTTTATATTCAATTTGAGTTCCTATTTTTAAAAAAATGCCTTATAAGATGAAGGTGAAAGGAGAGGGGGCCACCAGAAGTCTTTCCTACATGTAGAAACATAGTTAAAACATGGCACTGATAAGGCTGAGACTGCCCAAGCCAGGTCAATATTGGAGCCTGGGCTCCTAAATCCACCCACCTGCCCTTAGCTGATGAGAGAACCTGGTGAGAGAATGTGGTAAAACCAACAAAACCTTATATACTTTCATGTTTATGGCCCAAGACAGGATAACATGGACATTTCCATGAAGATAGAAAGGTGGGTGTGTTAATTTTATTCCCAGTAGCTTTAAGGATGAATTTGAGGTAGTCATAGAAATGAGCTCTCATTTCCTTCAAAACTCTTGGGTTAGCAAAGGAATGAGCCACCAATTAATCTGGGAAGTGTGTTTGAGGAGGGTGGGATGAAGACAAAATCTGGGTCAGGATTGTATCTAGTGCCTCTTCAAGCCACAGCCTGTGCAGAAAGAAAAGGGCCTGGATAGACTGTGCAAGTCTTCAGACTTGAGCCAGGCCCGTAGGCTACATCACAGCCTCAGAATGGTTTTAATCATCACTTCCTGGCAAATGCAGCATTCTTTTCCTGTTGAATGCCACCTGTTCATTTTTGTATTTTTATATTTGGTTCTCAAGTTTCTCATGATGTCCGTAATCCTAACACACGTGGAAGTGACCTTCGCAGCCTCCGAATGGCAAGTAGAGCACCATTCTTCCTTTGCAGACATGAAACCTGATGCAGCAAAGCCCATGGCAGTGCAGGACCCAGTGCCTCTTGCTGCACTGACGTCTCATTACAGCTCATTCGGGCTCTAGGAGGCAGCTGTGTTGGGTAAATTCAAAATGAGGGCTGCTAAAATTTTGTTTCTGTGCCTATGCCATCCTCATTGCCGATGACTAAATTTACAGTGGAGGTTATTTGGTTTGGAGGCCTATGGTGGCCCTAGGTTACTGAAAGTAAGCAGTAGACTTTCTTTTGATTTTGTAAAGATTTCTTTTCTTCGCTGACTAGCATAACCTTTTTCCCTGAGCACTTTCTACTGGGACCCTGGGTTCTCCTTAAGAAAGCCTGTTTTCTTGCTTCAATGGAAGTTGTTATTCCTCAATAGAAATGCTTTCTTGAGTGTTTTCTTTTGAAGACCATTTCCACCTCAGTCACTTCAACAGAGGGGGGAGTCAGAACTTTCTCATTGCTTGAGGCAGAGGAAACTCTGTTCTCTTCCTGAGGTCCTACTCCTCAAGGAGGGAGCTCCGTCAGGGCTGCCAGCAGAGTTCCAGAAGAGGCCAGTATTTTTAGCATGGCCTTCTTCACTTCCCAGCACCTGCTGTGATCTGTAACCCAAGGGGCTTCTTAAATGCCAGTGAGATGACTGAGGACAAGGCAGCCTGAGCTAATGTCCTAAAATACCCCCCAAGGGAGGTATTTCTTGCTGGAGCCATTTCATTTCTGCCTCTTCTCTTTTTGTTCCTCCCTAAACTATGAGGTTATTACAGATCCCAGCTGAGATGTGTGACATCTGCCCTGGGAAGAGGTTAGGAAAACAGAACAGAATCCCCCCACTGGATCTGTCTACCTTGATGCCAGCCGTAGTTGTGAGGCGTCTACCCTTGGCTCCCAATTTCAATCTTTCCTTCTATTGTTTGTGCCAGATGGAAGCAGCCAGAGAATGTCTAGTATTTTTGAAACATAGTTTTGAAAGCAAAATCCTCCTTTAATATCCCTGAAATTATGTGAAGATGAGAGACAAAGTCTAGGTAATGTAGTAGATCAGATAACGGTAAAGGGATGGAACCTCTTTCTCATAGCAGATAGAGTTCACTGAGCTCATTATCCCTTCAAGATGGCACGAGCTAGAAATAGAAATATGTTCTCAAGAGCCAATATGTTTGTGGAGGACAGATGCATCCTGGGTCATGAGAATAGTGAGAATGTCTTAGGATGACTCTAATCCTGGAGCTTGACATCAGTCCATACCATCCACAGCATTCCTTGGTATCGCCGTCAGACATACAATGCTGGGCTGATACATTCTGGGGTTGACCCCGTCTTTAAATTCTTATGTGCCTCTGTTGATTTCTCTGGCTTTTTGAAATTCTCACAAATTCCATGGAAGGCCTGGTATGAAGTCAAAAGCTTATTTATTTATTTATTTATTTGAGACAGAGTCCCACTATGTCACCCTGGGTAGAGTGCCGTAGCATCACAGCTCACAGCAACCTGAAACTCTTGGGCTTAAGAGATTCTCTTGTCTCAGCCTCCCAGGTAGCTGGGACTATAGGCACCTGCCACAACACCTGGCTATTTTTTTTTGTAGTTGTCATTGCTATTTAGCTGGCCCAGGCCAGGTTTGAACCTGCCAGCTTGGGTGTATGTGGCCAGTGCCTTACCCACCCAGCTATAGGCACTGCCCTCAAGAGCTTATTTTAAAAGGAAATAAACCAGAACTTAAATACTGAAATGGGTTTTGTCCCCTTTAAAGTGTTCCTATATTTGGTGATACAATTTAGTTAAAAATGACATATATGATATACATGTAATGTATGTCTCACTTATGTACAATATTTATATACACACATACAAAGATGTGGCAAGTTGCACATCAGTCTGATAACTGAATTCACTTTCTCTGGGGAGGCGAGGGGGGTGTTATGATCAGATGCGGTGGTCAAAGGGAAGTAAAGCCATAGCTCTAAGGTTTAATTTTTTAAGTAAAATATATTTAATAATTGCATAAAGTATTAACAATCTCTTGCTTTCCCTTTATTGCTATTTTAATATATATTCTTGAGTGTAGTACAGAAAATTCTGGTGGGTTTATAATTACCTGAGTCCCTTAAAGGAAGAAAATTCCACTTTGGTGAACACACAAGCCAAAGCCTCATAGCAAGTAAAAATTAATTTAAAAATAAAGTATGTGGCTTTATGATAAAAGAAAAGAAGAAAAAAATAAAGTGATCATTTTCAGTCAGGGCACCCAACTGATTTTAAGTGGCAACTGTTTGTTAGGTGTAAAACTGGGCACCAGAAATTTAAAATGATCAGCCTAGAACTCTGGCCTTCTGTGAGATCCTTTATTTCTAAGTCAACCGCTTGCAACAAACTCAAATTTCAAGCAACCTACTGGAACTGTTGTTAGTGCTCTTTTATAAGCCACCCAATAAAATTACTTTCATTACTTTACCATCTTGTGTTTGGACCAAAAGCAACATACCCACAGCTTGATCACTTATCAAATCTGTTATCCCTGCTTCCTGACAACTTGGGGGATATTTTCAAAACTCCAAGATGCCTTCAAAGGATAGAGATTTACCTCATTGAGCAAAGTCAAAAAAAATGAGCTATGGAATCTAGGAATAGAGGCTACCACGGTGGAGCTTGACAATTCTTTTAGAAAAAAAATACAGGGCAGCGCCTGTGGCTCAGAGGGGTGGGGCGCCGGCCCCATGTGCCGGAGGTGGCAGGTTCAAACCCAGCCCCAGCCAAAAACTGCAAAGAACAAACAAACAAACAAAAAACAAATAAAAACACATAAATAAAAATCCCATCATCCAAAAGCCTATGTTGACTATGGGATTATGAGTGATTTTGGAAACAGTTTCTATATGTTCTAAGGTTTCAAAATGTTTGCATGTTTTACTTTCATTATCATAATAAATGTTGCTTAAAACTCCTTTAATTATCAACCCCAATGCTTTATACATAAACATGACCTCCCAAACGGTTTTGAAAGGGACAGTGCTTAGAACTCTGAGTTATCTTTTAGAGTAAGTGTCATATTCTGCATGTTTCTGTTTTCACAGGCACAGGTAGTCCTGATGCCTCTCCTTGAGCATGGTTCCTTCCCCAAGGGCACCACCTAACGTATATGGCATAGCGATATAAGCAAAGGTAGCAGCAGACTCTCATAGAGGCAGCAGATGCTCATAGACCAGGCTTGAAGGAGGCTAAGATTTGAATCAGTTCAGACAGACACCAGAGTTCACCTTCTTTCTTTTTTTTTCTTAGAGACAGAGTCTCACTTTGCCACCCTTGGTAGAGTGCTGTGGCTTCACAGCTCACAGCAACCTCCAGGTCCTGGGCTTAGGCGATTCTCTTGTCTCCGACTCCTGAGAAGCTGGGACTATAGGCGCCTGCCACAATGCCCAGCTATTTTTTTGTTGCAGTTCAGCCCTACTCACTGAGCCACAGGTGCCGCCCCAGAATTCACCTTCTTAACCACTAGATTATATCGCCCGGCCCAATGTCTGCAGGACAACAATGTATGTTTACTAAGTGAACAAATGTTCTTTTTTTGGAGACAGAGTCTCACTCAGTCACCGTGGTGTTGAGTGCTATAGCATCATAGCTCACAGCAATCTCTTGGGCTCAAACTCTTGCCTCAGCCTCCCCTGAATAGCTGGGACTACAGGTACTTGCCATAATACCCAGTTATTTATTTATTTATTTTTTGAGACAGAGCCTCAAGCTGTTGCCCTGGGTAGAGTGTTGTGGCATTACAGCTCACAGCAACCTCCAATTCCTGGGCTCAAGTGAGTCTCCTGCCTCTGCCTCCCAAGTAGCTGGGACTATAGGTGCCCGCCACAACGCCCGGCTATTTTTGTTTGGGTTGCAGCCGTCATTGTTGGTTGGCGGGTCCAGGCTGGATTCGAACCC
>CAUYON010168787.1:0-11470 GCA_963573935.1 Arctocebus calabarensis
TACAGAAGCTTTTCAGTTTAATTAAGTCCCATTTGTTTATTGTTGCAGTTGTTGCTATTGCCATGGCAGTCTTCCTCATAAAATCTTTCCCCAGGCCAATATTTTCCAGTGTTTTTCCGATTCCTTCTTTGAGGATTTTTATCGTCTCATGCCTTAAATTTAAATCCTTTATCCACCTCGAATCAATATTTGTGAGGGAGAAAAGTGCACATCTAGTTTCAGTCTTTTACATACGGATATCCAATTCTTCCAGTATCATTTATTGAATAGGGAGTCTTTCCCCCAGTGAACACTCTTGTTTGGTTTATCGAAGATAAGATAGCAAATGCTACAGCTTTTTAAAAAGTACGTTAGACTTTGCCAGGAGTTAAGGTACTGCATAGGTTTTTTTCCTTCTAGAGAGTAGCTATGTAGATTTATATATATGTTTGTGTATGATATATATATCTCTTTAAAGTACAAGCTACAGAAAAAGCAAATTGATGATGTGGTAAAGTATAGGTTGGGATTTTGTTAGTCACTTACCCTTTTGTTTCAGAAAGAGATTTTGGTTGCCTGTGATGAGTTCCTGTTTCTCTGAGACGCATTCATAAGGTCAAAGGCCAAGTTTTATTGCTCCTGAGACCCCAGCCCCTGGCATAGTGATTAGCATAATAGGCTAGAATTCTACTGGCAGTTTTTTTTTTTTTTTAATTTTGTATTTCTTAACCTTACACACAACTCTTTTTGCCACTAGAGGGATTTAGTTAACTCTTGTCCTCTTGTTATTTTACCTTTGGTATTGTCCTGCTAATTTATTAAAAACCGTTTCCAGTGTAAAACTTGTTTGGGAAATTTAGTCAAGTAATACTAGTGGAAGATATTAAAACAAGCAGCTAAGGCGCCAGGTAAAACAACTTTTTTTTTTTTTGAGACAGAGCCTCAAGCTGTCAGCCTGGATAGAGTGCTATGGCATCACAGCTCACAGCAACCTCCAACTCCTGGGCTCAAGCGAGTCTCCTGCCTCTGCCTCCCAAGTACCTGGGACCACAGGCACCCACCACAACACCCGGCTATTTTTTTTGGTTGCAGCCGTCAATGTTGTTTGGCGGGCTCGGCCTGGATTCAAACCCACCAGCTCAGGTGTACTTGGCTGGCGCCTTAGCCCATTGAGCAACAGGCGCCGAGCCCAAAACAACTTTTTATATTACTGTTATGTGACTCATTTAAATTTTCTGATCAAAACATTTATCTCCTGAGATTTTAGGTAGACTTTTTGGGAGATGTGCAGAAACACAGTAAATGAATACACAGAAGCAGCTATTTGGTATGAACTTACATAAATGACAGAAATTTAACCTAGGTTTTATTAATGAATGTTTAAGGATACATAAATAAAAAAAGTCTCTCTCTCTTTTTTTTTTGCAGTTTTTAGCCAAGGCTGGGTTTGAACTCGCCAGTTCCAGTATGTGGGGCCAGCACCCTACTCCTTCGAGCCACAGGCGCCACGCGAAAACTTCTAAGTTCTTTATTGCGTCTTCTTCTTCTTTATTTTTTTTTATGTAGAGACATAGTCTCACTATCGACCTCAGTAGAGTGCCGTGGCGTCACACAGCTCACAGCAACCTCCAGCTCTTGGGCTTAGCCAATTCCCTTGCCTCAGCCTCCTGAGTAGCTGGGGCTACAGGCGCCCACCACAACGCCCGGCTATTTTTTTGTTGCAGTTTGGCTGAGGCCGGGTTTGAACCTGCCACTCTCAGTATATGAGGTCAGCGCCTTACCGACTGAGCCATAGGCGCCGCCCTTCTCATTTTTTTCTAAGCTAATATTGCTTATCACCCCAGCTGCAAGCTCTGCAGCATTTCACAAAACCTGATCATATGCTACCGTTACATATTAAACCCCCCAAACCACTTTCTTACCAGTAATTTTTGAAAGTTTAATTTTCCTTGAAATTCTGTAGTGGAAAAATCAAAATAACACTGTCTCAGTGGATTGGATGTTTGGCCATCACTTAGAATAGACACTGGTGCTCAGAGATAAGCAGGTAGGATGCTGGGTTAGGACTTTTTCAGTTTATCTAATGCAGGATTCTGAACAGGACCCCAACCACACATTCTCTGGCATTTCTTCACCTTTACCAGAAAGTCACTCTAAGAGGACCATCTGGTTGACTCAGTTGCTGCTCAGCTGTCATCCTGAGCCTGTTCCTCTTAGCCTTCCTTAGCGGTAACTTTGCAGTTGGTACCAGTGAACTCTTTTTCCCACCAGATTCTTACATTCACTGTTTGCTTTCTCCAACTGTGAAATTCCATCTCCCTTCTGGTGCTGAGGAATTTGCCCTAGCTATGCTATTCCTCTTTTCTGACTTAGTTCAAAGTCTTTGCATTCTTTGAAAACTGCCCTTGCCTTCAGTGATTTCCTCTTTCTCCAAACTTCTGGAACCACCACTGTGACATTCTAGTGGCTCTGACATCTTTTCTGTCCCACACAGTAAAGGGACACGATCTGCTTATGGCGCACAGTGGCTGGGGTTGGGGCGGGTTTTTCAGAATGGCAGCAGTGGGAAGGCGTGCTTTATGTAATGAACTATATGTACAGTTACAAACACAAAACCTTAGGTTGATTCTGGTGTGTATCATTACAAACATTTCCCTTTTTTCAGATTGTGAAGACACAAGCAGTACCTTTATGTCCATCAACGAGCTTTTGTTGTGTATGTGTGTAGTGGTGGCAGGGTGGTGGGAGCACAGGATAAGGTTCCCCCTTTTGTCACACCTGTGGGCAAAGCTGTTCGTTGTGGCAGAGTTCATTGTAACTGCAGTCGGGAGAGAGAGCATCTGTATGCGCTATACTGTAATGTATACACAACACTGTAGCACAGGCAGCCCGGGTCAGAGTGGAGGGTAAGTAATGTGAAACGGTCTCCCGGAGAGGTTCAGTGAAACACCACAGTGCAGAGCAGTAGATGAGGCCTGGATGTGCTCATGTGCTTAGCCATGCGCTCTCTCTGGAAGGATGCCTGAGTCAGCAGCCTCTCAGGAAGAGGGCTGGGGTAGGAGGGAATCCAGGAGGGGAGGGGACTCATCTTGCACTGCCTTCTTACTGGCACTACAGCATCTGGCTACGACTTGGGACAGTAGAAGGAACACCAGCTTTGCAGTCAGATCAGTTTACTCGCTTGTGCACATAATGATTTTGAGGGAATTACTTACCTTTCTGAAGCCTAATTTTCTCATCTAGGATGTGGGAATGATAATACGTATAGCTCAGATGTGTTGTAAGAATTAAGAATATGTGCTTAATGAGTTAGCATAGTGGTGGGCATATAAGAGCTGTATAAATGATAATTTTATTTTCATAGGGTGACTAAGGCACTTGACTAAATCTTAAAATCCTTTCTTTCCCCCACCCCAAAAAATAAATAAATCCTTTCTTTCCCAAATATACTGTAATTGGAGCATTCTTTTTTTTTTTTTTTTTTTGAGATAGAGTCTCACTATGTTGCCCTCGGGAGAATGCCATGGCATCACAGCTCACAGCAACCTCAATCTCTTGAGCTTAAGAGATTCTCTTGCCCATCACAATGCTGGATTTGTTTTGTTGTTGTAGTTGTCATTATTTAGCTGGCTCATGCTGGGTTTGAACTCAACAGCCTCAGTGTATGTGGCCAGCACCGTAACCACTAAGCTACAGGCCCCAAACCAGTTTGGAGCATTTTTAACATTTCTATTTCCCCCGGCATGCTACAGTGGAGCATACCTACTTCTGCGTGCTTTCTTGGCTCCTAAAGTATTTTTTAAGTGAAATAGCTTATTTTCTCCTTTCAGTCTTATAAAATCTTTTAAATATAAGTTGTGCCCTTCTATTCTTTGTCTTCCTACTTGTAAATATGAATTTGCTAATTTCTTAAAATTGTTTTGCATGTGTACATGTATT
Organism: Arctocebus calabarensis; assembly: GCA_963573935.1. NCBI lineage: Eukaryota > Metazoa > Chordata > Mammalia > Primates > Lorisidae > Arctocebus > Arctocebus calabarensis. The sequence goes on from CAUYON010168787.1 coordinate 3,919, forward strand.
ACTATCTTATGTTGAATATTTATAATGTATATTATTTATTTAAGCAATCTGGCAGGAAAGCCACAATTTTTAAATGAGTTAGTAGTTTGGACTACAAGTCAAAACTTGGTGATAATATTAATCTTAGAATCTCTTATTAATGTAAATATATTTGGGTTTGAGGGGGTACTGTTTCTATATCTTTTATGCCTAGAACCTCCTATTAATGTAAATGTATTATTTGGGGTTTGGGGGTAATATTTATATTTTCTTTTATGTCTAGAACCTCCTATTAATGTAAATATATTATTTGGGGTTTGGGGGTAATATTTATATTTTCTTTTATGCCTAGAACCTCATATTAATGTAAATATATTATTTGGGTTTTGGGGTAATGTTTCTATTTTCTTTTATGCCTCCCCCCCCTTTCTAGCTTTTTCAATCTCATATGGCAATGAAAACTTGCATATCCTCACAAGTGCTTGATGATGAACAGAAAGTGAGTATATATTTTAAATAGATGTCACATTGTCCTCTGAATGCTTCTATGATTTAAAAATAACTACACAGTATGCTGACTTTTGTGATAGAGTCTTCTTTTGAACTTACCTTGAATGTGAATTAACTTTTCTGTTTAATTCAAGTGAAAAATTGATTCTGGGTTGAATAATCATTGAGTGTCCATAATTTCCTATTACATTTGACATTAAGCATAATTTTTTAAAATTTATTTTTCATTTGTTATTTAGTTTCTTTTTGGTTCATTGTCTTTAACATTAAGCAAATTAAAACTCCTGAGTGTTTCAGCACGTTCATTTAGAAAGACTAGCTTTTGCTGAGTGCATTGCAGAAGCTGGTGGGTGCTTAGTAGTCCTTTTAAGGATAGGAGGGTATCAACCACAAACTCCTGGAAGTCATCAAAAAATACAGTCACATCTCAGGATATAAAATCAATGTCCACAAGTCAGTAGCCTTTGTATACGTCAACAGCCAAGGCGAGAGGCTAATTAAGGACATAACTCCCTTTACCATAGCTTCAAAGAAAACGAAATTCCTAGGAGTATACCTAAGAAAAGAGGTGAAGGACCTCTATAAAGAAAATTATGAAACCCTAAGAAAGGAAATAGCAGAGGACTTTAACAAATGGGAATGATTTTTAATGCTCATGGCTGGGAAGAATCACATTGTTAAAATGTCTGTACTTCCCAAAGCAATCTACTGATTCAGTGCCTTCCCTATTAAAATAACAACATTGTACTTTCAAGACTTGGAAAGAATGATTCTTTGTTTTGTATGGAACCAGAAAAAATCCCGTATCACTAAGGCAATTCTTAGTAATAAAAACAAAGCCACGGGCATCAGCATTCCAGATTTTAGGCTGTACTATAAGGTAATAGTGGTCAAGACAGCATGGCACTGGCACAAAAACACAGAGACATAGACATTTGGAATCGAGTAGAGAACCAGGAAATGAAAATCTTACAACCACCTAATCTTTGATAAACCAAATAAGAATTTACACTGGGGGAAAGATTCCCTATTCAATAAATGGTGCTGGGGGGACTGGATATCTACATGTAAAAGACTGAAACTGGACTCGCACCTTTCTCTACTCACAAAAATTGCTTCAAGATGGATAAAGGACTTAAATTTAAGGCGTAAAACGATAAAAATCCTCAAAGAAAGCATAGGAAAAACCCTGGAAGATATTGGCCTAGGGAAAGATTTTATGAAGAAAACTTCCCTGGCAATTGCAACAACAACAAAAATAAATGGGACTTAATTAAACTGAAAAGCTTCTGTACATCTAAGGAGACAACAACCAAAGCAAATAGACAACCTACCCAATGGGAAAGGATATTTGCATATTTTGAATCAGACAAAAGCTTGATAACTAGGATCTATAGAGAACTCAAATTAATCCACTTGAAAAAAGCCAACAATCTGATATATCAGTGGGCAAGAGACATGAATAGAACCTTCTCTAAAGAAGACAGATGAATGGCTAGCAAACACATGAAAAAATGCTCATCATCCCTAATTATTAGAGAAAGGCAAATCAAAACCATCTAACCCCAGTGAGAATGGCCCACATTACAAAATCTCAAAACTGCAGATGTGGAGAGAAGGGAGTACCTTTCTTTACACTGCTGGTGGGACTGCAAACTGATACAACCTTTCCTCAAAGAACTCAGGCTAGATCTCCCATTTGATCCTACAATCCCATTACTGGGCATCTACCTAGAAGGAAAAAATCCTTTTATCATAAGGACACTTGCACTAGACTGTTTATTGTAGCTCAATTTACAACCTCCAAAATGTGAAAACAGCCTAAATGCCCACCACCCCAGGAATAGATTAACAAGCTGTGGTATATGTACACTATGGAATACTATTCAGCCATTAAAAAAAATGAAGACTTTACAGCCTTTGTATTAACCTGGATGCAAGTGAACACATTATTCTTAGTAAAGTATCACAAGAATGGAGGAGCATGAATCCTATGTATTCAATTTTGATATGAGGACAATTAATGACAATGACATGGTGGGGGAAGGGGAGAGCAGAGAGAGAAATAAGGAGGGAGGGGTGGGGGAAAGGAAGAGCAGAGAGAGGGAAGGAGTGAGGGAGTGGGCTTGGGGTGTGCCATGCCTTTTGGGGGCAAGACACGATTGAAAAATAGAAGAACTGGGTTTTGTGGTGGGCACATATAGACCTGTAGTCTTGGCTACTTGGGAGACTGAGGTAAGAGGATCTCTTGAGGCCAGGAGTTCAAGGTTGCTGTGAGCTACAAAGGCGCTGTGGCACTCTACCCAGGGCAAAAGAGTAAGACTCCATCTCAAAAAAATAAAGTTATGCATCTTCTTTAATGGCACTAGGGTGTACCCAGGAGATGCTAATGAATAAAACAAGTCAAATAAACCTTTTATGTCTTCTGTTGATTATTTACTGTAACAAAATAAAGGCTACATTGGAATCTGGGTCAGAGCAGACATGGTCTTTATTGCTTTACAGGCAATCCCTGCATTATGAGTGAGACAGGTTCTGTAGATTTGTTCTTATGTCAGATTTTTAAGTGGGAACAAGTACATTTACCTGTTGCCTATAATAGTCTACATTTGTAAGCGTGAGTTGGATGCCAGTGGGATGTTTGTAACTCAGGAACTATCTAATTCCTGGACAACCTCTATCCAAGTACCTTCAGAAGAAAAAAAAAGTTTGCTTTCACAAGGCTCAGAGATAAGGAGACTACTAGTTTAGATGGGCCTCTTTTCTAGAAAGGAACAGATACTAAAGGGCTTAAGACCCTCTACTCACAGTTTGGATCTCCAAGATAACAGACAATGCCTGCAGCTAAGGCAGAGGCCCAGGGATATGGCAAGCTTCTATAGAATTTAAGTAGGAGTCTGGATATTTAGTAGGAGGTCACTTGTTAATATGAACTTACCACGCATTTTAGTACAAGGTATGTAAACTACAAAGAAAATTGAAAAGCTAACACTGAGTAGTCTAACCATAAAATTTCCTGAATTTTAGTGGAATGTCTCTTCTATTTAGCAAGTTTTTGTTTATAAATGCCAGTAATGCTACTTTGTTTTGCCTTCTCAAAAAGGAAGTATAGCTGGTGCTGGTAGGCCAAGGCAGAGGATCCTTTGAACCTAGGATTTGGAGACCAGCCTAAGACCCCATCTCTATAAAACATAGAAAAATTAGCTGGACGTGGGGTAGTTCCAGGCACTTGGGAGGCTGAGGTAGGAGGATATCTTGAGTCTAGGAGTTCAAGGTTGCAGTGAGCTATAATGAAGCCACTGCACTCTAGCCTGGGTGACAGAGGAAGACCCTGTCTCCAAAAAAAGGATACAGAGTCCAAAGGTGGATTTTTGTGTCAATATTAACTAGAAGTTATCAGGATTTTCCCCGATTCACCCTACAGCAAGTATAAATAATACATACATTTAATTACATTTTACTTTTCTATGGAAGATTTCTAGTAGCATGATTGTCTTCCTTTTTACTTTCTTCTTACATTTTGTTATTTTCCTCTATTGCAGATTTTTGTTCTTAAATATACTGACGTTGAATGAGAAGAATTGTGACCAGCTAGGACAATTTCCGGCAAGGAATGGAATTAGCTCATAGCTTATTGCTGAATGAAGACGCATACAGTCACCTAGGTGAAGTTCAGAAGGCAGAGTTTATTTTTGAGTGGTTGAGATATCTCGAGAAGCTCTTGCTGGCAACCAACAGGGTGGGTAAAATTACAAAAGCTGTTCTGTTTTTTAAATGCCAGATGTTAGTCCATTTGGTTTACTTTTCTAATATTTTCCAGAATAACTTCAGTTACCTTTAAAAATGCTAGACTTTGTCAAGACTTAATGAAATACAGAAAAAATTTTGCCACTTCATTGACATTTTTACCATTATAAGAAATTTACTGTGTTCACAAAGCAGAAAGAGGCTTGGCACCCGTAGCTCAGTTGTTAGGGCGCCAACCACATACACTAGGGCTGGTGGGTTTGAACCTGGCCCAGGCCTACTAAACAATAATGACAACTACAACAACAAAAAAAATAGCCAGGCATTGTGGCGGATGCCTGTACTCCCAGCTATTTGGGAGGCTAAGGCAACAGAATCGCTTAAGCCCAAGAGTTTGAGCTTGCTGTGAGCTGTGATGCCACGGCACTCTATTGAGGGCAACATAGTGGGACTGTCTCAAAATAAAAAAAATGTGAAGACTTGGCTCAGTGCCTGTAGCTCAGCAGTTAGGGCCCCGGCTACATGCACTGGAGCTAGTGGGTTTGAACCTTGCCCAAGCAATCCAAAAACAAACAAAAAAATAGCCAGGCATTGTGGCAGATGCCTGTAGTCCCAGCTACTTGGAGGCAGAGGGAAGAGTTTGAAGTTGCTATGTGCTGTGACACCACAGCATTCTACTGAGAGTGACATAGTAAGACTTTATGTGCCCCCCCCCCCAAAAAAGTGTGACGACTTTAAGGAGATTATCAAGGAAAACCTTAGGGTAAATAAATTCCCTCTTAGAAGTTTATGAAATGGGTACAGAAAAAGAAAATTGATTACTCATGTCCTTTACCTATATCAAACAAACAGTTATTAGCATTTCTCCATATTAGCTTGATTAATTTACTGGGTGGTTGAGGCAAGATTTTACTTCTAAATATTCGAGCATGTATCGCCTAGAAATAGGGGTATTTCTTTCTTTCTTTCTTTTTTTTTTTTTGATACAGAGCCTCAAGCTGTCATCCTGGGTAGAGTGCTGTGGCATCACAGCTCAAATCAAATTCCAATTCCTGGGCTCAAGTGAGTATCTTGCCTCCGCCTCCCAAGTCGCTGGGACTATAGGCACTTGCCACAACACCCGGCCATTTTTTGGTTGCAGCCATCATTGTTATTTGGCAAGTCTGGACTGGATTTGAACCCACCAGCTCAGGTGTACGTGGCTGGCACCTTAGCCCTTTAAGCCACAGGTGCTGAGTCTTTATTTCTTTTATTATTATTATTATTTTTTTTTTTGCAGTTTTTGGCCGGGACTGGGTTTGAACCTGCCACCTCTGGCATATGGGGCTGGTGCCCTACTTACTGAGCCACAGGTGCCACCCTGTGTTTCTTTTAAATAATCACAACACCACACATAATACAAAAAACTAATCATGGAGACATTTAGAATTTAAAAAAACATTTTGTCAGTTGGGAAAAAAACCCCAACATTCCAAAATACATTTTTGACTGAGGCAGTAGTGAATTATGTGACTCTGGTTATCATGATGTAAAACATTTGACAAGTTTGCTGATCAAGACAAACAAAAATAAAAGCAACTTCTAGATTTGAAAAGTACTTTTTTAAAAAGAGAAAATTTTATACACTGAAAAATATTTTATTGTGAAATTTTAAGCCTAATTCAGCACCTGAATACTGTTAGCTTTGTAATGATACTCTGTATTCCTTTTTTAGATAGCAAACAAGGAAAAGGGAATAACTTTGCTTTTGTACACATAAGCTTGCAAAAAGAATATTGCACTAAATTTAGAAAAAAGTCTGACTAAACCAGGTAACCATTACAAGGTCAGCTCTGATTATAATTATAGTTTATTGTTTTATTTATGCAGATATATGTGGGGGAGATAGACTTAATAACTAAGAATCTTTAAATAGGCAAATTCAAACATGGTGACACGTGCCTATAGTTCCAGCTCGCCAGAGGCTGAGGCAGGAGATTCGCTTAAGCCACAAAGTTCAAGGCTGCAGTGTACTGTAATCAAACCTGTGAGTAGCACTACACTCCAGCCAGGGCAACATAGTGAGACTTCATCTCTATTAAAAAGCAACAACCTTTTAAACAAAAGAAGATTCAGAATAAATAGTGCTCTTTGTTAGCAAAGACTAAAGTATAGTGTGGGTCAGAATTTGTCCTCCCCCTCCCCACTCCCAGCAGGTAGTAGCAGAGCATCAAATTATCTGTTAGTGTGGCATCATGCTCATGCCACCTACTTATATGTAACTCTTAGTCAGAATCATTTTATATTTTTCTAGAGCCTTTTTTGTTTTTAAGTTTATGAAAGAAAAGTCAGATTAGGGGATTACATATAAATTATGTTGACTTTGTCTTTTTGTTATCTTTTTTGCAGCGTGATGTAAGGGAGAAACAGAAGACTCTTGTTGAACAGCTCCTGTCTTTATTGAACAGCTCCCCAGGGCCTCCTACTCGCAAACTCCTTGCTAAGAATCTTGCTATACTTTATAGTATTGGTGACACATTCTCTGTTTACGAGACAATCGATAAATGTAATGATCTTATTCGTAGCAAAGATGATTCTCCAAGTTATCTTCCCACTAAACTGTAAGTTAAACATTAGAACAGAAAACAAAATACTGTTTCCTTGTTTTACATTTTTCCTTGTTTTATATTTTGGATGTTCTTCTAGTTTATTAGTTCTTATAGTAAAAGTTGATAATAAATATCATGTGGAAAAATAGTCTTCTAAGATCCTAAAAAGAACAACTTTATTTCTTTCTTGTAGGATTTAATTCATTTTATCACCTCTTATTTGGGAAAAGGCAGTGAGCCATGTATAATTCCACAGAAGCAATTCTATAGAAATTTGTATTGATCTGATTTTTAGCATATAGCAGAATATAATCACCTATGAAGTTTTTATATTTTAAAAACCATTATTTCTTGTTTTTACTTATGTTTTATTTTTAAGTTCTTCTTTGAGTATCTGAAATATGAAACCAGGTTCTACTGAAATATTTTTTAGAATTTTGTTTTGTAAAAAATTTGAGGGGCTGGCTCGGCGCCTATGGCTCAGGTTCGAATCCAGCCTGGGCCCACCAAACAACAATGACGGCTGCAACCAAAAAAATAGCCAGGTGTTGTGGCGGGCGCCTGTAGTCCCAGCTACTTGGGAGGCAGAGGCAAGAGACTCGCTTGAACCCAGGAATTGGAGGTTGCTGTGAGCTGTGATGCCACTGCACTCTACCCAGGGTGACAGCTTGAGGCTCTGTCTCAAAAAAGAAAAAAAAAAAATTTGAGGGGCTGGAATCTTTAGGCTG
>CAUYON010168790.1:0-81391 GCA_963573935.1 Arctocebus calabarensis
CAGGAGCTCAGTAAATGCTTTTTTTTTTTTGAGACAGAGCCTCAAGCTGTCACCCTGGATAGAGTGCTGTGGCATCACAGCTCACAGCAACCTCCGACCTCCAATTCCTGGGCTCAAGCCAGTCTCCTGCCTCTGCCTCCCAAGTAGCTGGGACTACAGGTGCCCTCCACAATGCCCGGCCATTTTTTGGTTGCAGCCACCATTGTTGTTTGGTGGGTCCAGGCTGGATTCGAACCCGTGAGCTCAGGTGTACATGGCTGGTGCCTTAGCCCGTTGAGCCACAGGCGCCGAGCCGGTTGAGAGGTTTTCAATGACTACTCTCTGTATTTGTTATTTGTCTACTCAGACTTTCTATTTCTTCTTGATTTAATTTTGGTAAGTTGTATTTTTCTAGTAACTTCACTATTTCCTCTAGTTTATCAGATTTGTTGGCATATAATTGCTTATTGTGCCCTTTGTGATCCCTTTTATTTCTGATGCATTTGTTGTAAATGTCTCAACTTTTGTTTCTCATTTTATTTGCATCTTTTCTGTTTTTTTCTTAATCTAAGAATTTATTGATTTTTTAAACCAACTGTTAGTTTTGTTGATTTTTTCCTATAGTTTTCCTGTTCCCTATATGATTTATTTCTGCTCTGATCTTTATTATTTCCTTCCTTCTTCTAACTTTGATTTTCATTGTTTTTTTTCTAGTTCCCTAAGGTGTCATGTTAGGCTTTTTATGTGAAATTATTTTTTCTTGTTAATGTAGGTGTTTTTTACTATAAACTTCCCTCCTAGAACTGATTTTACTGCACCCGTCTGGTAGATTTTTGTTGTTTTTCAGTTTTCCTCCTGTTACAAAATTCTAATTTCATATCATTGTGGTTGGACAAGATATTTGACATTATTTCAGTCTTTTTATGTGTTGAGGCTCAGTTTATGTCCTAACATCAGTTCCGTCCTGGAGAATGTTCCACTGTACTTAGCAGAATATATGTTGTTCTGCTGCTGATAGATGAAATGTTATAAATGAGTCTGTTAGATCCATTGATCTAATATGTAGTTCAAGTTGAATATTTCCTTACTCATCTTCTGTCTGGTCCTCTCTCCATTGCTGAAAGTACAATTATTATATTGCTATCTATTTCTCTGTTAATATCTATTAATATTGGCTTTGTATATTTTAGTACTTCAATGTTGGGTGTGTATATATTTATAATTTTTATGTCTTCATGATGAACTGATCTTTTTATCATTATATTTGTCTCTTGTAGAAGTTATTGACTTGAAGTCTATCTCGTGTGAAATAAGGATAGCTGCCTTTGCTCTTTTGGGTTAATGTTTGCATGGAAGAACTTTTTCCATCCTTTCCCTGTCAACCTATGGGAAGATTGTTCTAGTGAATTTTTATGATTTCATGTTTCTCTGACATCTATTCTAAATCTAGTTGGACTTTTTCATACCAGAAGAAAGTGTTAGTCACATCTTGGCAGTTTCTAGTTCTCCATTTCTTTCTCATTTCTCAATGTTGTTGATACAGATATTTGTGGTTACCTCATACAACCACCTCCTGTTGGGATAGCCAGATACCAGAATTGTACACCCAGTATCCTTTAAAAATAAATAAGAACAAAGATGTGTCCTGACAGGCAACAACTGTGAGACTTTACTGCCAGCAGACCTAGGCTTCAAAAAAATCTGAACAAATATGATGTAGGTCACAAACTCACATCTGTGCAAGGATATGTAGAAGAATGGACATGAAATTGATGATGGTAAAACAAAATACTTTAGTCTTAATATTAAGCTACTCTTAAAGATAACTTGTTAAGAAGAATAGCATCTATAGCATGTGTACAAATGAAATATATGAAAATAGTACCTTAAGTGACAGGAGGAAGAAATTGGGGAAATCTCTTTATAAGCATCTTACTATTCACATGAAGAAATATCATATTATTCAGAGGTATATTTATCCTTTTAAATGTATATTATAAACCCTAGGGCACACTGGTTGAACATCACTGCCCTAGGGCAACCACTGAATGTTTTTTAAAGATACAAATAATAAAACAAAATGGAAAAATTAAAAATATTTAGTTAAAAACAGTGAAGATATAAAAAGTGAAAAATAGAGACATAAACATTTGGAATCGAATAGAAAACCAGGAAATGAAACCAACAACTTACAGCCATCTAATCTTTGATAAACCAAACAGGAGTGTACACTGGGGGAAAGACTCTCTATTCAATAAATGGTGCTGGGAGAATTGTATATCCACATGTAAAAGACTGAAACTGAACCCGTACCTTTCTCCACTCACAAAAATTGATTCAAGATGGATAAAGGACTTAAATTTAAGGCATGAAACAATAAAAATTCTCAAAGAAAGAATAGGAAAAACACTGGAAGATATCGGCCTGGGGAAAGACTTTATGAGGAAGACTGCCATGGCAATAGCAACAACAGCAATAAAAAACAAATGGCATTTAATTAAACTGAAAAGCTTCTGTACAGCCAAGGAGACAACAACCAAAGCAAATAGACAACCTACCCAATGGGAAGGATATTTGCATATTTTAAATCAGACAAATGCTTAATGATCAGGATCTATACAGAACTTCAATTAATCCACAAGAAAAAAACCAACAATCCCATACATCAATGGGGAAGAGAGATGAATAGAATCTTCTGTAAAGATGACAGACAATGGCTAGCAAACATGAAAAAATGCTCATCATCCCTAATTATTAAAGAAATGCAAATTAAAACCACCTTGAGATATCACCTAACCCCAGAGAGAATGGCTTATATCACAAAATCTCAAAACTGCAGTAGCTGGTGTGGATGTGAAGAGAAAGGAACACTTTTCTACTGCTGGTGGGACTGTAAATTAATACAACATTTTTGGAAGGGAGAATGGAGAAACCTCAAAGAACTCAACCTAGACCTCCAGTTTGATCCTGCAATCCCATTACTGAACATCTATCTAGAAGGGAAAAAAACCTTTTATTATAAAGACACTTGTACTAGGCTGTTTATCACAGCCCAATTTACAATTGCCAAAATGTGCAAACCTAAATGTCCTTCAACCCAGGAATGGATTGGTGAGCTGTGCCATATGTATACCATAGAATATTATTCAGCCATACAAAAATGGAGATTTTGCAGCATTTGTACTAACCTGGATGGAGGTGGAACACATTATTCTTAGTGAACCATCACAGGAATGGAGAAGTATGAATCCTATCTATTCAATTTGATATAAAGACAATTAATGATAATTAATGATATGGTGGGACATGGGGGAAGGGGAGACCAAACAGAGAAGGAGGGAAGGGATGAAGGAAAGGAAAAGAAAAAAAAAACAAGAAAAGAAAATAGTGACTAATTCTCACTTAAATTGGATTTAATTTTGACCAAAGTACATTACTTAAATATTAATTTTTAATTCAACTTGTTAATATGTTGTTTAGGATATTGCATCCTCATTTATAAGTGACATATGTTTGTAATCTCCCTTTTATAATAATATATTTTCTCCATTTTAGTATCAGGTGTACCTAGATCAAGTAGAATGATTTTGAAATATTTCTTCTTTTTCTATTGTCTATAAGATTTGGCATGATCTGTTTTTTGAAATTATCTTTTACTTTTATTTATAAATATTAGTTGTATATTTTTTGAGACTTAAAAATTCTATTCTATTTTGTAATAGACATAGTCTTATTCAACAATGTGAATATTACTTTCTTTGCATTATTATTATTATTGCTTAATATTTTTATGTAGCAATTGTCTGATTCCTTTTCTGAATGTATTTATGTTCATTCATTCTTTACAAGGGTTTTGTTTCTAGTCCTTATTTTAAACATTGTTATTGTTATTGTTATTAAAATTTAAGGCTTTTTAATTTTGTGAAGGCAAAAAAATGGAAACCTAATAAACATATGTATATGTAAAAATATAATAAAATAAAATAAAAACAAAAAGTGAAAAATTGGAATAGAAAATAACTAGCTAGATTGTATGTTTTACTCCAAGTATATTAATAATCAATGTAAACATGAATTCTCTAAACACATGAGTTAAAAGACAGATATTGTCACATTGTATTCAAAATAAAAAGCGAGACCCACTTGAAATAGTACACTCAAAAATGATTAAAATGGTTGTTTTATAGTGAGTTTCATGTATTTTTTTTGCAACAAAAACATTTCTAATAAATGTGATTCCTAATGTTAACAGAGTAAATAAAAACAGCCATATGACAGGTCAATAGTTGAAGGATGGGTATTTGATTCAAAATTATTTATTTTTATTTATTACAAAAACCACTTAGCAAACTGAAAATAGAAGAGAACTTTTTATGTAGGGTATTTACAAACACATACAGCTAACATCACACTCAATGGTAAGAGACTGCATACTTTCTAAGAACTGAATAAGGCGATTACTGTGGTTTCAACATTTGTCTCCCCCAAAACTCACGTTAAAGTTTAATTGCCATTGTAATAGTATCAAGAAGTGGGGCCTTTAAGAGGTGATGAGGTCATGCAGGCTCCACTTTCATGGATGGAATTGGTACAGTTATGAAAAGGCAATGATGGCCCTCTCTTGCCTCTTTTCCCACTTTCATTCTTCTGCCATGTGGAACAGTTTTCCCTCCCAACCCCAGGCATACATTCAGGGTGCCAACTTTGAACAAAAAACAAACCTTAATCTTAGACTTCCCAGGCTCCAAAACTGAAGAATAAATGTTCTTTAGCAACCTCACTTATTGTGATAGCAGCACAAAACAGGCTAGCAGTGATCTCTTCGTAATCCTATGGAACGTCACCCTTTACATCCTACTAAATAATGTAAGGCAACAAAAAGAAATAAAGTCATATAGTCTGGAAGAAACAAAATGGTCACTATTTGCAGACAAATTATGTGTATTAATAAAATGCAAGATATCTCAGCAACTCAGGAGGCTGAGGCAGGAGGATCTCTTGAGTGTAGGAATTCAAGGCTATAGTGAGCTATGATCTCACAACTGTACTCCAGCTCTGGCAACAGCATTAGACCTTGTCTTTCAAAAAGAAAAAAAAAGAAAGCTGTTTTAACTGACAAGTTTAGTAAGTTTGTAGAATAAAAGGTCAGTATACAAAAGTCAGTCATATTCCTATATACTAGCAATGAACAACTGGAATTTGACAATTTCTAAAGTTCTATTTACTATAACAAAAAAGAAAGACTTATGTACAAATCTACCAAAACATATGTGAGATTATATATATATATATATGCTGAAAACTACAAAATACAGATGAAAGAAATAAAATTTACACAAAACATACTATTTTCATGAATTGAATGAGTGACTCAATATTGTTAAAATGTCAATTCTCTCAAATCTCAGCAATGGTTTAAGGAAATAGAATAGTGAAAAACAATTATGAAGAATAACAAAATTGAAGGTTTCACACTATGAGATGTGAAGGCTTTCTATAAAGAGTAATACAAATAGTGCATCTGCAAAAGAAACACAGAAGACAATTCAAAGAGAAAAAGATTCAGTCAATTGAAAATTTATTTTCCACAAAAACCTATAGTGAGTGTTAGATTACAAGCGACTTTGTTCATAATTGTCAAAAATTGGAAACCACCAATTACCTTTCAACAAGTAGATGGGTTACCCTACTAAAAGAATGTTTTACAGCCTCAAAATCTCTGTGTGTAAACATTCATTGGTTAATGGGGTGGTTTGCCTCTGCAGGTGCAGGGTTTGGATGGGAGTGAAGGGCAAGTGTCTCCTTGGAAAGGGATTTAAGGATTTATTCTCTTAAAATAATTTCTTTTCCTTAACAACTTAAATGTAGAATTTTAAGTTTTAAAACTTAGAAATTGTTCTTAGAATTGCTTATAGCTTGAATCTTTGTGAAATGTATTGTAATTTTAGGGCTGGAGATATGTCCTGACTTTGTTCCAGCACCTATCTCCTTGTTCTAACTAGGTTACTCAATAATCTCTTTCCATTGCTTTAAAAGCCTGCTCTAAAACATAGCTACAAAGCTATTCTCACTTTCTCTTTATTCTGGAGTTGCACTTTTATGCACCAGGGTAAATTTTTAAGCATTTTAACAATAGTATGTGTTCTAAATATAGATATTTTCTTTCATGCATTATCAGTTCTTTTCTGATCATTACTATAAATCTTCATTCAGACAAAAGTTGGTATAGTTTCATATATATGAATGTCAAAAAGACAAAATACAAACTTCATATTACAAAATTATCTACAAAATGTAGAAAATAATAAACATGCTTAATTTCTATAGGTTTCAAAATTGTTTACGTTTTCCCATATTTGTCATGTCTAATTCTTATTTTAAAAAGGAAATTACAAATATAGTAATATCCTAAATACTGTAATATGCATCTCTTAAAAAGAAAATAAAATTACCTACATGATCTCAATGTTACTTACAATTACTTTTCCTAACATTTCTAATGTCCAGTCCATATATTGGAGCTCTTGTTTTTGAAAAGAGGATCTGCTCGAGGCCCACAGACTGCATTTGCTGGTAAGCCATACCTGAGTGCTCTGACAAACCCTGGCTCTGGGTTTCAGTCAATAACATGTTATCACTACCTAAACCTAACAAATTCATTTTCTCTCTCCCTCTCTCCTCTCTCCTCGTCCCTCTTCTCTCTCTCTCTCTCTCTCTCTCTCTCTCATTAAATTTGCTGTTATGTTATAAAGCTGGAGTCCTGACAGACTGTCAATAACATATGATTCCCTAAATCTTCCAAATCCAGCACCAGCTCACCCCCTTGTACCCGACTCCCTGCCAAAAAGTGGCAGGCGTGCGCTGTGTTTTGTGGGAAATGTAGTCATGAATGGTAAGGTTTCTCGCGCAGCTTTCTGGGTATGAATAGTGTAACCTTTGCGCATGTGCAGTCAGCCTCATTTTCCAGCTGCCTCCTGGACCAGCTTTGCAGAAGGTTTGTACCTCAAGTAAGGGCTGTGGGAAATGGACCTTTGCAAGGCTTGCGGCCCAGCATAGAGGTACGCGCTTGTGTGTAGGCGGCGGGAACTGGACATCCCGGGAACTCCCCCAAGGTAGACGCCGCCACCCTAATTGCCGGTGTCCGGGCTAGTCCCGCCCCTCGGGCTCAGAAAGGCTGGATTCCCGGGGGCGAAATTGGGGCTGAGTCCTTGTCAAAAGATGACAGGTACGGGCCCTGGTGGGGGAGCCAGACTGCAGGCAGACCTTAGGCCGTCCCACCCCGGCGAGACTGGAATGCACGTTTCTTATCATGCCACAAACCGTGCGCAGCCAGTGATCTATGGTGAGAGCCCGAGGTTAGGATGGAAGCGGTAAATTTTGGCTCGGTCACTGGGCATCAGAAAATAAGGTTAGTAAAAACTGCTCATTAAAAAAAAAAACCCGCTCATGAACATTAGGAGAACAAGGCATCACCTGTATTTAGTCAAGTGCTAGTTAACAACATGTAAAAATATTAGCTCTGTCCTATGTGGAGGACCTTTGTTCTTTTACTTCTCACAGTCGCTCTATTTGAAGGTACAGTTGCATCATTAAAAAAGAAGAATGAGGAAGGCCTAGGTGGATCAGAAGTTCGAGACCTGAGCAAAAACTAGACCAGTCTCTACTGAAAATAGACAAATTAGCCAGGCAGCAGTGTCGGACGCCTGTAGGCCCAGTTACCTGGGCAGGTGAGACGGAAGGTTTGCTTGAGCCCAAGAGTTTCAGTTGCAGTGAGCTATGGTGATGCCACTGCATTCTCAAAAAAGAAGAATGAGGAGTAAAATGATAAAGAACCAAAGTCACAAAGGGTAAGGGAACTAGGTTGCCAATATGGACAGACTTTTTACTTTCCAGATAAGGCTATTTCTAATATTCTGCCTAACTCAGCAGTGCAGCCTTCACAACATTAGCTGAGTGACTTGACCTCAAATCCCTAAGACTGTGATTGTGAAGTCAAGTGTGGATAGACTCTTACTATGTGACAAATATGTTTTTTCTGGGATATCTGGCATATCTCCAGAACCTTTGGGTCAGACTGAGGCTCCTGCCACTTCTTGCACTGCCCAGGCTGTCTTTATCTCCAGAAGACACAGTCTGATATTCTAGGACAATGCTGTCCAATAGAAAGATCATATGAGCCTCACGTGCAATTTTAAATATTCTAGTAACTACATGCAAATCTAAAAATAAATGTGAAGTTAATTTTAAAAACACACTGTGTTTTTCTCAATATACCCCAAAATGTAATTTCAATGTGTGGCATTTACCCACATTTCAAGTGCTTGGTAGAAAATGTGATTAGTGGCTACAGTAATGGATAGCACAAGTCTAATGAATTCCCAGAGAATCAGGCTCAGGCCTTATGTCAGTGGTTCTCAACCAGGGTGATTTTGTTCCTTAGGAAACTTTGGAATGTCTGGAGACATTTTCGGCTTTCAGAGCTAAGAGGGGAGGTGTCTAGTGAACGTTTAGAAATACTCCTAAACATCCTTCAATGTATAGGATAGCTTCCTGTGACAAAGAATTATCCAGCCCTAAATCTCAATAGTGCTGAGGTGGAGAACACTGCTTTCCATGAAGATTTCAACTAAAACGAATTTCTTACCCAGGCCTAAGTCCCAGCTTCTGCACTTTGTGTGGCAGGAAGGAGAGAGACCAGGGACAGGAGTCCCACTTGGAAGAATAGGTCTTTGAGAGAGACCTCACCAGAGCTTTGGAACAGATGGAGGAGAACTCAGAAAGGGGCGGATCCTGATTTCCTGCACCAGAAACAGTTCTTTTCTTTTTCCAACCAACAAGTGAAACCAGACTGAAACAGTTCTTAATTGCCTGACCCAGAGAGAGCCAGACTTGGTGATGTCACCACATCTACAAACCATCCCAGACTGTGTGACAGTGAACTCTGTGGACTGACATGCAAGAGATGGTGAGCTGGAGTTGAGAGGCATGGGTGACTGTCAGACTGCACAGGAAAAGCCATGTTGCTGGAGGGCTTTTCTTCATGGTGTCTGAGGAAGGTATAACCAGCCAGCGCTGAGGAAATTATGTCTTTAATCCTCCTCATAGAGTCTCCCTTTTCTTTAACCTTCCCTCACTCTTTCTGGATTCTGACTCTCTCACTAGAGTTGCTCACACTGTGTCTGTCACATGTAGACATATACTAAGCATGAGCATGTAGACATATACTAAGGTTTCCTCTAAACATCACATGATCACAGAATGATAATGTAGGAAAGATTTCTATTTTTGTCTCTTTTAAAAAGTTAAAATAGTATTGTGTCTGAGATGAATGTTTTGTTCATGGTGACCCAGGACAGAGCTTGGAGCAAAGCACAGTGCTGATCACTCTGTCACAGATTAATCACCAGAAGTGTTTTATTAAAAGTCTTTTTAAGAAACTACAGCAAGTTAGAACAGAGAAATTTTAAAGTAGTTTGTCTTTAAGCATCTATCTTTTTTTCCCAATGTGCTATTAATTTTCTGTTGGTGTAATATTCTGTTTTAATTTTTTTGTTAATTAACCAAAAAGGACATACATTTTTAATAAATCAATAGGAAAATAATTTATAATCACCTGATTAAAAAAACAGGTTATATCCACATTAGAGATGCACATATTCAGGAGTTGTTATCTCTTCGTGGTACTTCCTGTCCCTTCTGAAGGGGCAAAGCAACATGTATTTTTCCAGAGGGAGGACTTTTCCCTAGCTAATATGAGATTTTGATGCCAGTTAATATGGAGGCTAACCAGAACACTCATGACTCGTTCCTTACCCCCAGCTTATCCTTTACAGTTGTCCACATTCTTCCAAGAGCAGCAGAAAATGAACCTATCTCAGGTAAGTTATTCATTAACACTTTTTATCATGGATTTTATAGCTATTTAAGAATCCAGACACTAATTTAGAAAAGTATAAATATTAATAGAAATAGATCAGAATCATTCAGGAAAGATATAGAAAAGCAGGTAAATAAGTATCACAGCAGAATTGGTATATGGAAAGATGTACAGTCCTCTAATGTTACAGATTTTCTATAGTGTGCGTTCAGTTTTCATTCTTTCTGATAGCCATTGTGGAGAGTCGAGAGACAGACACATAATATTTGTTTAAAGATCTGCATTGATGAGAAGCTTAAGCCAATCTGATTTCTCATGGAATCTAAACTCACTGAAGTCAAGAAAAATGTCTTTGTCAGTCTTCACGTAGGTGACAGTGCAACTCTCTGCCTTAACTGTAATGAAATAAATGCAGTATGTTGCCTCTACTATTTTCTCAGTGGAGTAAAGGGCACAATGCCAGACTGGTGATTTTATTACCACGGTTTTTCGGGTAACTGTCAGTGTGTCAAAGAAAGGACAGATGGATGGTGTAGGCTCAGTTGATCAAAAGTGGAGAGGTAAAAAGGATTGTGTCAGTCCTAAAGAGTGGGTGGGATTTTATTGCTGCAGAGTAAGGAAAGTTACTGCATTTTCAGAACAGACTAAAGAAGGCATGCGAGGTCCATTGAGAATCTTTACCCATTACCATTTGGACTTCCTCTTAGGGAATAAAAGAGATGGGGATGGAGAGAAATATTGTAACCATTAAAATGGGGGTACTTGTTTTCTAGGGCTGTCCTAATATAAGTATCACATACTGATGGCTTAAGCAGAAATTTATTTTCTTAGCATTGTAGAGGCTGTAAGTCTGAGATGAAGATATCAGCAGGTTTGATTCCTTGTCAGAGCTGTTAGGTTGGCTTATCGATGTCCATCATCATATCATCTTTCCTTTACGTGTGTTTATGTTTAACTTTTCTCTTCATATAAGGCAGTGTTTTTCATCCTTTTTATCTCACACTTGAAGCTATCGTTAAACTTCTATGGCACACTTAAATTATGTTGATCAAATAAAAGAGCAAAAAAGAATATATTTACTGTGTTTTGAACTTCTTTCAAAAATAATTAATGATCTTTAAAAATTTTCACAACACCCCCTTGTTGATTTTCTATACATAATATAAGGAATTGAGAAATCTTTAAAATCCAGAAAGAGAAATAATGTAATAAGTATGTTCCTATCTTCCTAAATTATACAGATTTTGTTAATTTTTTCTCTTGTATGCACTTTTATTTATTTAATTCTTTAAATGAGGTACAGTTTCAGTACCAGTAAAGTGTACTCTTTTAAGTATGTGACTGTGTGGATTTTTACATGTGTATGTCCGTGGAACTAATTGAGCCCTAAGATTAAGTAAGATAGAGAACATTTTCATCACCCTTGAAATTACCTTCCTGCCAATTCCCAGTTAATAACCACTGTACCCCTCTATAGAGGCAAACTGCTCTGACCTTACATGTTAGAAAACAAAAACAATAACTTTGTTTTCGAACATTATATAAATGGAATCATATAGTATGTGGTCTTTGTTCAAGAGGAGGGGAGGCTCGGCACCTGTGGCTCAACAGGCTAAGGTGCCAACCACGTACACCTGAGCTGGCGGGATCGAATCCAGCCCAGGCCCGCCAAACAACAATGACGGCTGCAACCAAAAAATGGCCAGACGTTGTGGCAGGCGCCTGTCATCCCAGCAACTTGGGAGGCAGAGGCAAGAGACTCGCTGGAGCCCAGGAATTGGAGGTTGCTGTGAGTTGTGATGCCACAGCACTCTATCCAGGGTGACAGCTTGAGGCTCTATCTCAAAAAAAAAAAAAAAAAAAAGAGGAGGGGAAATCCGGCTTCTCTATACACAATACATTTTAGATTCATCAGTTTTGCTGTGTGTCTCTTTGAAGGGGTTTGGGGTGACCAGATGAAGGGGGTTTGATGCAAAGAAAGAAGAGGTTTGACACAATGTCCATGTCAGGGGATTGAGGAATTCTGGGAGGAGCCCTCCCAAGTAAACCTCAAGTATGTGTTTATTATTATAAAATGGGAGGAAGTAGACAAAAGCTGTTTGTCCAACATTAGCACTGATCAGGGAGGACATGGAGAAAGTCAGATAGAATGTCTCTACCTTTATTTTTGCAAAACTGCAGATCTTGAGCACAACCTCTGCCTCCCACATCAAGAAACCTTTGGAATCTGGAGAATCTTTGCTATAACTATTATTGTCACACCTCACATATAAATTCTCTCTTGGAGGCCAGTTTTTTTTATCTCCTGCACGTACATAACTCACATGCCATTCTCTTGGTTCTCTAGGCCTCTCAAGCAGGAAGCAAGTCTTATGCTACAGATCAGGGCTCAGTTTTCCCTGCATCTCATTATTTTCCTTTTATGAGTGAGCAATATGTAAATATGCTAGATGTTATGTACTGCTCACATTTTTGGATATTGTAGCTTGCCTGTTCACTTTTCTTTAATAATGTATTTTGATAACAAAGTTGTTTCATAAAGATCAGAATCAGTATCTTCTTTAATGGTAGTTTTTGTGTGTCATGTTTGAAAGATAACTTCCTTACTTCAAGATCATTAAGATATCTTACAATGTGACTGCGTACTTATTTTAGCTTCATATGTATGGAATTAGTTTTTGTGCTTGATGCAAGGTGAGTATCAAGGTGTACATTTGCATATGCATGCCCATTTGTTGAAAAACTCATGCTCTAGCGCCATTTGTTGAAAAACTCATCCTCTATCTTGTCAATCAAGTGACTATATGTAAATGAGGCAAAATCTAGACTGTATTCTTCTCAGTTATTTTATTTTTTTGCTAGTACTTCATTGTCATAATGACTGTTACTTTAAAGTAAATCAGGAAATAGCATGTACAATAATATAGGCCCCCAATTCTACTTCTTCCAGAATTTACTGTTTCACATCCTTTGCATTTTCATGTAGTTTTTATCAGTTTCCACAGAAAATTCAGCTGGGAAGTTTTCAAAATAGAGGTGAAGTTTTTGACATCTTTCATTAGATTTATTACTAGGTATTAGATCTATATTGATATTAGTGCAAAGGGTAATTTTTTAATGTCATTTTGCAGTGCATTTTTAGTTATTAAAATGCAACGGATTTTTTAGTATTGATCTTATATTTCGGAGTTTTTCTAAATTCATTTATTATAATAGCTTGTTTCTAGATTCTTTGGGGTTTAAAATGTGCCCAGTAATGTATTTTGCAATAAATACAGTTTACTTCCTTCATAATCTTTATATCTTTAATTTTTTTTTACTTCTGGTAAAATATAGAATACAAGTGGTAATAATAGAAATCCTTGTCTTATACCTAACTTGAGGGATAAAGTACTCAATATTTCACCATTGAATCTGATTTTAACTATAGGTGTTTTTGTACATGCCCTTTTATTAGAATAAGGAAGTACCCTTTCTGCTTTTAGTTTCCTAAGATTTTTTAAATAATATATGTGTATTAAATTTAGTCACATGCTTTTCTTACATCTAGTCAGATAATCAAGCATATAATTTTATTCCTTTATTCTGTGGGAGGAGTGAATTATATTGATGTATTTATCAATGGACCCAATTTGTTAATATTTTGATTAGCTTTTTGTGTTTACATTAGTGGAGAGATATTGGCCTTCACTTTTCCCGTCATATAGTGTCTTGTCAGGTTTTGGCAGCAATGTAATACTTTCATAAAATGAGTTGGGAAACAATTACTCATTTTCTGTTCTCTAAAAGAGATTAAGATTGCTAGTAATTCTTCCTCAAATGTTTGAAAAAATATACCTTGCAGGCAGTCTTTAGTCTAGAGTCTAGAACAATCATTTTCAACTGGTATGCCAAGAGATCTTAAAGATCATTAATTAAATTATTTTCAAAAGAAATTCAAAGCACAGTAAGTATATTCTTTCTTTTTTTAATCTTTTGGGGTTTTTTTTTGGATCAACATAATTTAAGTGTGCCGTGGAAGTTTAACTATAGGTTCAAGTATGCCGTGAGATAAAGATGGTTGAAAAACACTGGTCTAGAATAATCTCCAGTAAAGTCTTGGAGTTTTTTTGTGGGTGGCTTTTACACCATTGAATGCTAACAGCTTTATTGAAATATAATTTACATATCACACATTTCACACACTTAAAGTGTATAGTCAGTGGTTTTTAGTATATTCACAGGGTTATGCAGTCATTGTCACCGTCAATTTTAGAACATTTTCATCATTTCTGAAAGAAATTCCATGTCATTATGTTTCTCCTCCCCTATCCTGACATACCCAGTTCCAGCCCTAAACAACCAGTAATATACATTCTATCTCTCTATATTTACCTATTCTCAGAATTTCTGATAGATGAAATTATATGATATGTGGTCTTTGTTTCTTTCACATAGTATACTGTTTTCAAGGTTCATCCATGTTGTAGTATGTATCAGTACATCATTTCTTTATATAGCTGAATAATATTGCATTGTTTGGATGTACCACATTTTGTTTATCCATTCATTAATTAATAAACATTTAAGTTGTTTCTACGTTTTTGCTATCAGGATTAGTACTCTGCAGGTTTTTGTGTGGACACATGTTTTCTTTAGGAATAAATCTCAGAATGGAATTTCTGAGTCATAGAGTATCTCTACATTTATCTTTTTCAGTGACTTTCAAACTGTTTTCCTCAGTCAATGGACCATTTTATATTCCTATCAGCAGTATTTTAGGGTTGTACTTTTGCTACATCATCACCACATGTTACTTCTTTTTATGACATCTTAGTGGGTGTGAAGTGGTGTGTCATTTGGGTTTGATTTGCATTTCCCCAACAAATAATGATACTCACCTATGTTTATTGGCTATTTATTTGTCATTTTTGGAGAAATATCTATCCAAGTCCTTTGCCATTTTTTAATTAGGTTGTCTTTTTGTTATTCAGAATTCTTTTATGTATTCTGATGGCTGGACCTTTGTTAAATATATGATTTGTGAATATTTCCTCCTATTCTGTGAGTTATTCTTTTCACTATCTAAATAATATCCTTTGATACATAAAACTTTATTTTTCTTTTTGGTTTCTTGTGTTTTTGGTATCATATCCAGGAAAAGATTGCCAAATCTGAGGTCATGAAGATTTGCTCCTTATTTCTTCTAGGAGTTACATAGTTTATACTTCTTATTTAAGCTTTTGATGCAGTTTAAGGTAATTTTTTAATATGGTAAAAGTCCAACTTTATTCTTTTGATACAGCTATTCAGTTAATCCCAGCATCATTTGTTGGAAAAACTATTAATTTCCTAACAAATGGTTGATGTATGAATTTTTTTTTAGACTTTCAGTTATTCCATAGATCTACATGTTTCTATTTTAAGCATGTACCACAGTATCTTCATTACTGTTGCATTATAGTAAGTTTTCAAATCAGGAAGTATGATCCCTCAAAATTTATCCTTTTTTCATTAGAATATCCAGGTTCCAGTGGAATTTCATATAAATTGTACAATGAAAAGTTCTGCAAAAGGAACTTTATATACAATCCGAATGATCATGTCATTGAATCTGTGGATCATTTTCATTTGCCTTCTTAACAATATTAAATTGTCTGATCCATGAACATTCAGTGTCTTTCTATTTTTTTAGGTCCTTCTTTAATTCCTTTTAACAGTGTTTTCTAGCAATCATACGTAAGTCAAGCACTTTGGTTAAATTTATTCCTAAATATTTTAAATTTTTACTCTATTGTAAATGGAATCGTTTTCTTAATTTTTCCCTTGTTCATTGCTAGTGTATTATATGTTCATCTTGCTGAATTCATTTATTAGCTCTTTCTAGTTTTTTGTGTGTTCTCTAGTATTTTTTTTTTTTTTTTTTTCATTTTTTTGGGTGGGGATGGGTTTGAACCTGCCACCTCCAGCATATGGGGCTGGCGCCCTACTCCTTTGAGCCACAGGCACCACCCATCTCTAGTTTTTTTTTTTAAACCAAGTCTCACCCCTTGATGCCAAGCTAGAGTGCCATGACATCAGCCTAGTTCACAGAACCTCAAACTTTTGGATTTAAGCCATCCTCCTGCCTCAGCCTCCTGATTAGCTGGAACTATAGGTGCCCACCACAACACCTGACTAATTTGTCTGTTTTTAGTAGGGATAGGGTCTTGTTCATGCTTAGCCTGGTCTTGAACTTGTGAGATTAAACAATCCGCTTACCTTGGCCTCCCACTTTAATATTTTCTATACGTTAAATCACGTGGTCTATCAATATTGATAGTGTTACTTTTTCCTTGCCAATTTGTATTCCTTTCTTTTCTTTTTCTTACCTATTTCCTCTGGCTAGACCTTCCTGTACAATGAATAGAAACAATAAAAGCAGGCATTCTTGTCTTGTTCCTGATGGTTGGAGGAAATCTACCAGAGGTTGATTTTTTTTTTTCCAGAAATACTTTATATTATGTTGAGGAAGTTTCTTTCTATTCCTACTATATCGCATGTTTGTTGTTATCATGAGAAAGTGTTGGCTTTTCTCAAATGTTTTTCTGTGTCACTTAAGATAATCATGTGATTTATTTCCTTCGGTTAATGTGATGCTTGACATCGATTGATTTTCTTATGGTAAGCCAACTTGCACTCCTGAAATAAATTGTACTTGGTAGTGTGTTTAGTCCTTTTTATTTCCGAGGGACTTGGTTTGCTAGTATTTTGTTGAGAACTTGTACATCTGTACTTATAAGGGATATTGAACTATTGTTTTCTAATGACTCTTTGTCCAGCTATGGTTCAAGGTATTTTTTTTTCTTTTTTTTGTTTTGTTTTAAGAGATAAGGTCTCACTCTGAGAGGCTCAGGCTGGTCTGGAACCTCTAAGCTCAAGCAATCCACCACCTCAGCCTTCCAAGTGCTGGGATTATAGGCGTGAGCCACCATGCCCAGCCTGAATTATTATTTTAATGTATTCTTTGGCTATGGTTCAAGGTAATTCATAGAGTGAGTTAGGAAATGTTCCTTCCTCTTGTATTTTTGGAAGAATTAGAAAAGTACTGGTGTTAATTGTTTAAATGGTTGAATTAAGAATTTACCAGTGATGCCAGCTGGTCTTGCCTTTTCTATATAGGTAGGATTTTGATTACTGATTCAGTCTCCTTATATGGGTGTATACAGATAATGTTTTTCTTTTTGAGTCAGTTCTAGTAATTGGTGTGTTTCCAGGAATTTTTCCTTTCATCTACTTTACCTAATTTTTGGTATACAGTTGTTCATTGTATTCCTTTACTGTCCTTTTTATTTCTATAAGGTCAGTAGCAGTGTCCCTACCTTTATTTACTTTCTTAAGGTATACAGTTAGGTTATTGATTTTTAGATCTTTTTTAATGTAGGTAGTGTAGCTATAAATTTTACCCTAATCACAGCTTTAGCTGCATCTCATGTATTTTTGAATTTTCTATTTTTATTTTTAGTAGTCTCAAGGTATTTTCTAATTTCTGTCTTGATTTTTCCGTTGATACTGTAGCAAGGTTAAAATCCCCCTAGGAGTGGCTCTAGCACACTCATACTAGTACATACTTGGCTGTTAACAAGTTGTTAAAATTTTGTAGTTTCATCTTCCTTATTCTCTTGTATGAAGTTTGGTATCATCTGTTAGAGTAAGCAAATGAACAGGTCCTAATTCTCCCTATATGAGCCTGTCACTTTCCTGATACTTTCAAAAAAGACATTAAATTTCAGGTTTTTTTACCTTTGTGTAGATGTCTGCAAATCACCACAAAATAAGTCCAACTTTTGAATATGAGGTTACAAATAAATTTTAGTGGTGAGTTCACAAATAATAATAATGTATTATTATTGAATAATGAGAAATTATTATATTGGAAGCTTTTTATGGGTGTACACCAATTTATTTTCTGTAAAGGGCCACTTTCCTATTATAAATTGTTACTCATTAGCTTTTATAATTATTTTCTTACCATAAAATCTATTTTTGATATTAATAGAATATCATCTTTCCTTTGATTAATGATTACATAGTATATCTTTCCCATCCTTGACTTTCAACATCAGATTTCTGTATATAAAATGTGTTTTCTTTGTTGTTGATTTTATGGTGTCAGTCTTTCCTTCAATTAGATTGTTTGTCTGGAGGTTGTTAAATTTTTCCTGTACAAATTTAGTAAATATTTTCTAAAATAGGTAGTAAATATTTTCAGTATTGATAGTCAGAAGGTCCCTGATGGAACTTCTCAGTGCTATTTTGGCTCAGAAGCAGCCATTGACAATGCAAAATGAGTATGGTTGTGTTCTCATAAATATTTTAAATAACTGGCAAGCCAGATTTGGCACACAGGCCATAATTTCCTGACCTTTGTCCTAGAGTGTGCCCAGATAGTCTGTTAGGGTGTAAAATAAAAATTATAGGAAGTTGGGCAGTGCCTGTGGCTCAAAGGAGTAGGGCGCCAGCCCCATATGCTGGAGGTGGCGGGTTCAAACCCAACCCCAGCCAAAAACTGCAAAAAAAAAAAAAATTATAGGAAGTTACTTTATAGTTTTTGTCTACAAAAATAAGAATTTAAAAAATTTTACTCATGTATCTATTGATAGTACATTTGTATAACTCATCAATACATACAGATTGTGTTATAGCATTTTTAGTGAGTACCTTCAAATTGTAAAATAGATGCAAAATAGACATCTTTTTTATTCATTTGTCTGTTTTAAGTTCTTTACAGTAAATATGATAAAAATAATTTTCCATGGATAAATATCTATGTCACCCAATTCTGAACTGTGCAGATTGAACAGAAATATACTGTTACAGGCATCACTGTCATTCAAGGATGTGAATGTGGAATTCACCCAGGATGAGTGGCAACAAATGGGTCCTGCTCAGAGGAATCTCTACAGAGATGTGATGCTGGAGAACTACAGCAACCTAGTCTCAGTGGGTGAGCATATGAGCATAACTTAGCTTTGTAACTCTATATAGAAGGCATTTCCTTGGTAAGCTTGAACATGAACACTTTACTTAACATTTAATGTTATTTAGACTTTTTATTCAAGTCTAAAGTAACAAAATTCTTTTAAGGACTAAGAAGAAAGTATTGTCCACTGCAAGGTCCCAAATGAGCACCTTCAGTATGCTATTTCTAAAGCTGTATCTTTTTTCTGTTTTAGAGACCATAAAGCTCATATATCTAGCTTCTGTCCTCAATTGTTTCCTATTTACAGGCTACTGCATTTTCAAACCCAATGTGATCTTCAGGTTGGAGCAAGGAGAAGAGCCTTGGTCCTCAAAAGAGGAATTCTCAAACCAGAGTCATCTGAGTGAGTTTATTAACAGTAGCATACAGAATTCTATGAAGGTAGTTAGACTTTAGAAAGTCACTTGTGGGGTGAACATCTTTATGTTACAAGACTTCTGTTAGTAAGCCCACAGACACAAAACACCATTTAAAAGAAAATGATTAATGAATTTGAATCCATTAAAAGTAAGCACTTTGGTCATAAAAGATACCATTAAAAGAGTGGAAATATAAGCCATGATGTATCAGTATCATGTAGCCACTGCAAGTAACCTAGAAAATATGAGCTTCCTGAAAACATAAAAAACTTTGGAAATCAAGGTGGGTAAAGGTGGGCAACTTAATTGAAAACTGGCAAAAGACTTTGAGCAAGAACTTTCAAAATGGCCATTTAATCTTCGAAAATGTGTTTATTTCTTTCATGGCATCCAGAACAAAATAGGAAGTAAGGTATGAAGTGGAATGAGAGATCTGATATAAAGTGAGATTAACAAACCTGGCAATACTAAGTCCTGTTGAGATTATGGAATATTAGAGACACTTATCCACTAACTGGTAAAACCATTGTCATGTCAGGAGGGTTTTTTAATCCAGGAAATGGTTTCTGTACATTGTAACCAAGCAATTCCTTTTCTAACTGTATTCTGTAGAATGCATAAAAGAATATTAAGGGCAATATTTTTTATATTTGCCAAAAATTTGCCTCATCAATGGAGAAATCATTGTATTCTTTAGGGAGAATTACACAGCTGCATAAAATCTTTTACAGTGCTTACAAACCTAATTTTAACCAAAAGAAAACAGAAGATATGCACACATTTATGTAAAGGTGAGAAACAGGCAAAACTCAACTCCATTTTTTAGGAATTGATATATTGGCAAAAATATCAAGAAAACCAGGGAATGATTAAATAAATATGATAGAACTTCCATAGTTCACTACCTCTCTCCATTGACCACCTCTTTTAGTTGATCAGATTTTCATAAACTGGACGTGCACTCCATGTACATATTAATACTGTAGGCCTCATTCCTTATGTTGGCCAGTTTCTTACAGTTCCTTGGGTGGTCAACTTATGAAGGTTCTACTGTATGTGGAGAATGTTGAATGCCAAGCATAAAGAAATTATAATAAGGTAGGGATAAATAGGGATTTTTGCCCAGCCATTTGTGTTCTGGTTCATAACATAGCTTCTGATTCCATGAGTGTTTAGTTAGTACAGTTAAGTTGCATGTGAAATTTTTATGTGGATATATACTGTTTCAATGTTAAAATGCTAATAGGTAACCTACAAGTGGCAGATATTTGCAGTATAAAACTGTCAAAGATAGGCATTTAAAATTCCCAAAGGATTCAAATGTTCCTTAAATGTCATGTTTATAGCAAGGCCTTACATGATACCTCATTTAAAATTGTACTCCTCATGTCAAATTGAAATGTGTAAACTTAGAATGGAATGGTGAGGTTTACTTATCATTTAATTCTGATAGAATAAATCAAAGGTATAATAGCCAGAATAGAGTACTGAATCTAATTTATTTGCAAGAATGGATTTTCATCAGTTTTATACTCATTTGTATTTCTGTAAATCACAGCTGTAAGATAGGTTAGCATCTGAACTATAAATTTCTTCATTTAATTATAAGGAAGTTGGTGCTGTTGTAAATTTAATTTGATGTTGAAGAATTGATGAGGGGTACGAGAGTTGAAGCACATTCTTCTTAGTAAAGTATCACAAGAATGGGAAAGCAAGTATCCAGTGTACTCAATACTAATATGAAACCAATAGATAAACAACTACATGCCTGTACAAGAGAAAAACACAAATAAATTCAAATGGGGGGCAGAGAGGGAAAGGGGAGGAGTGAAGGTGATTGATAAGCTCTCACCTAAGGTTTACAATGTAAGGGTTTACAACACACTCCCTAGGTAAAGGGCTACACTACAAGTTGAACTTTACCTATGAAACATAGATGATATAACCTAATCATTTGTGTCCTCTTATTAATCTGAAATAAAAACAATTGGTGAAGGGTATAAAATTGGAATAATGCAGATAATTGAGTATTCTAACCATTGTAATCTAGATAATTTTAGGACCTACATGGGAATTTATTCTCTCAACCTAAACCCTTTCTTTGTACCCCTATTCCATGAATACTGTTGCCTCCTAATTTTCTTATTAGTGTAGATAAGTTTACGGTCTTTGTTATATCCATCCTATTTTAAAACTGTGACTTTTCTGCTCTGTGAAGTAATCACCTCTATAAAACTATAGTATTTATTTTTCTTTCCTTCATCTACACAGATAGGAAAATCATTGATCACATGCCAGATGGAGATATGTTTTCATTACCAGTTTCCTCTCCCTTTGCACTATGTCAGTATTATTTTTCAAAAGAGGAATGTTGTAGGGATATATTTTCTCACACACATACATATGAATTATTGAATCTTTAGAAATCAAAGAATAAAGTGCAACAGAGGTGGTGTGTCTATAAGCTGCAGCAATGAGAGATGTAATATTATTAAGATGTGTTCAATTTTTCTCCATTTTAGATTATGGAGATGATGACCTGACCCAGAAGAACAAGAAAATCAAACACTTACAGCAAGTAATATTTGCCAAAAATAAAATATTGACTACAGAGGAAAAAGTACTTTTGAGAAAACCATCTAATTTGCATATAGCTCCTGTACCTTCAACAAAAATATACTGCAAATGTGACTCATGGGGAGTAAGTTTGCAGAGTATTTCCAAATTTATCATTAATAATAGGAAACATTCACCAAAGAAACTAGGTTGCCATAATTTATGTGAGAATTCACCTTTCAAGATTAAGTTTGAGAAAACTCAAACGGAAGAGAAATTGTATAAATATAGTAAAAACATGAAAGTCCTCAGTTATGAGGATCTTTCTGAGCTTCAGAAATTTCAAACTTTGGAGCAGTCTTTTGAGTGTAATGAAATTGGAAAAATTTTTAATGGTGAGACTGACTATGTTACACATAAGAATTCTCACACAGGTGAAAAATCTTGTAAAGATGATGAACTTAAGAAAAATTGTGATAAAGTAACTCTCTTTGACCACGGGATAACTGGCATAGGTAAGAAATACCCTTATCTTCACCAGTATAACTGCTTTGAGAAGTCAACTGTGAAAGAATGCAACAGATTTAAAATTACTATGAGACATTATGAATTTGATGCAAATGGAAATAATTTTAACAGCAAATCACACCTCAGCCAACCTCAGAAAACAGTCAAAAGAGTAAATCCATTGGTATGTAATGACACAAAACAGACTGGGGATAAGTCTCTAGAATATCATGATAAGAAAGCCTACCAAACATCAGCCCACAAAGTACGCCAGAGAACTCACTCAGAGGTAAAAGCCTATAAATGTAATGAATGTGGGAAATCCTTCTGTCAGAAAGGACATCTCGTTCAACATCAGAGAACTCATACAGGAGAGAAACCATTTGAATGTAATGAATGTGGAAAAACTTTCTCCCAGAAGTCACACCTCAGTACGCACCAGAGAATCCATACAGCAGAGAAACCCTATAAATGTAATGAATGTGGGAAAACATTTGTCCAGAAATCAACCCTCAGGGGGCATCAGAGAATTCACACAGGGGAGAAACCCTACCAATGTAGTGAATGTGGAAAAACTTTTGTTCAGAAGTCAACTCTTAGAGATCACCACAGAATTCACACCGGAGAGAAGGCCTTTCAATGTAATGAATGTGGAAAAACTTTTGGCCAAAAGTCAAACCTCAGAATACATCAGAGAACTCATAGTGGGGAGAAAACTTATCAATGTAATGAATGTGAAAAATCTTTCTGGCGAAAAGACCATCTCATTCAACATCATAAAACGCACACAGGAGAGAAACCATTTAAATGTAATGAATGTGGGAAAACTTTTGCCCGGACATCAACACTCAGAGTACATCAGAGAATTCACACTGGGGAGAAACCATTTAAATGTAATGAGTGTGGGAAAAAATTTGTCCGAAAGGCAATCCTTAGCGATCATCAGAGAATTCATACAGGGGAGAAACCCTTTCAATGCAATAAGTGTGGGAAAACTTTTGGCCAGAAATCCAACCTTAGAATACATCAGAGAACTCACAGTGGGTAGAATCTTATAAATGCAATGAAGATGAGATTTTATGTAAGAAGTCAGTCCTAGATGTATGTCAGAAAATTCCAGGAGGGGGAAAAGTCTTATTGATGTAATGATGGGAAAATCCTCTGATAAAAAGAATACCCCATAGGATATCAAGATACTCATAAGAAAAAGCATTGGATTGTAGTTAATGTAAGAAGACAGTCCCAGAAATCAACACTCACAGCATATATAAGAATTAACAGCATTTATAACTCAACAGCATATCAAAGAATTAACATAGTGAGAAACCATATGAATATGAATATAGGAAGAATTTTTTACAAAAGGCAACTCTCAGTACATCAAAGAATTCATCCAGGCTTCTCTTTCTTGCAAGGGATTATATAAAATCCTCAATGAAGTCATGCCTTATTAAATAACTCACATATTACATAGTCTGGTAATTTGTTCAATAATAACAATTTCATTTTTCCTATGGACACATAACTAGTCTAAATCCCAATCTCCTTTTCATCTAAGTGAATCTTTGTGACTGACTACATGAATGTCGATACCCATGATGTATGTACCTTATCCAGTTCTCCAAAATAAAAGACTTCCCTGACAAACTACCAAAAAAAATGAATATGATCTGTTGGGTCACCTTAGATGCTATGCTTTAATGTAAGGGTAGGGGGACCTAGATTTCTAGGGTTCTAAGTAGGGTAGGGAAAAAATATAACCTAGGGATAGGGCCCTTTGACCCAGTGGAATGCACTATGGTTACTTTTATAACTGCAAGTGTAGGAGTAATTGATGTTATTTACTATATTCCTTATAAGTCATAGAGGGAATTCTGCTAATCAGGAAGAGATTAGCATAATTCTCTAATCTCAGAGATTAGCGTTAAAGAAGGTAGCTTTGATGTCCCACAGCTCTAATCATTTTGGGCTTCAGTTCTCTGTGTTGATTTTGTTTATTGAAACCTGTGGCAAACAGAGGCAGCCTTTGGGAGTAGGGACAGGGAGGATCGATTTGTTGCCCTGGCAAGGTCACCATGTTCACTCCTTTTGAAAAGCAGGTATTAATTTACTCTTGGGCTGTTTTATACACTAGACAGATCTGGTATAAGTAGAGGCTTTTGGCCTAAAATTGCACTTCTGGGGTGTGTCCTTTTGAATGCAACAATCAACAAAATGAGAAGGAACCAACAAGCCTCACTGGTGAAATCAAAATGCAATGTTTAAGAGTGTAGCTATTTAGCCACAGAAATTGCCTCCATGTTTGTCCTTCCTAATACCATTTGTTGTGTGTTAAATGGATCCCTGGAAGCCCAGCAGAAATAATATACCAGGGCAGCCTTATACCATAATGGGATAGAAACAAATTTGTTTTCTTGCTAGATGGCACAGTCTCTAAATTCCACTAGCTTAACTGACTAACTGGCTATTTTACTCATCCACACTATCTCTGGGGCCATCAATGGCATGAAATAGTAACAGCTATCCACTTGCCACCTGAAGCAAAGCTACTGACTTAGTAGAACCCTCTGTTCATCAAGGTTACTCTAATTAAGTCTGGTTCACTGATAGTTTGGCTAGCTGAAACCACTAGGATGCTGTGATTGTTCAAACTCAGTGCTGCTATGTAGACCCCAAAATGAAAATGGTCATTCCTCCCAGTGGACAAAACAAGGATCTTCTCAGCTCTGGCCAATACTCCATTTGATGGACCTTGTTACCTTTTTATTGATCTGAGGGCTCTTGCCATGGCCTAGCTGTTTGACATTCCAACAGGAAAATAACAGATGTAAAAAGACCCTCTGTAGTGCTCTATACTGTGGGGGTAAAAATCCCATCTACTGAGCACACCATCAGACTTAGTCGTGTAAATGCCCATGTTAGACTAATTTCTGCTAAGACTAAATCAAGCTGTTGATTGAGTCTTCTCTGATCAGATCACCACCATTGCTTCCTGAATCTGTTATTGTACTGGTATAACAAAATATTTACCACTTCACGTTGAATACAAAGTAAAGGCCTCTCTAAATATCTGATGCTTCTAATAATGTCATTTGATGCAATAATTTACACAGTCTATAATTTTTTTCCTTCTGGGTGAATAGCTAATGGTTCATGTCATTTGGTTAATTCACCACTTTCCTACTGATTTTAAATATCTTCATATGCTAAATTGTCATTTTTTTAAAAGATATTGCATATGGCTGCTTATCACCCCTTCTATACATTCTGTTATTTTAATACACATCCTTTTTTGAACAGGGTTGGCACATACCTCATCTGAGGTACTATACTTATCTTTCTGGCCTGGTATTAAGTGTTTCACAGAAGGATTTGTAAAAATGAGAATACCCCGTAGGACTTTAGAAATGGGACATGATAAACAAGTTACATTGTGACTCTAGAACTACCAGCAGTCTACCCTAGAAGATGCATCTGCAATTGGAGAAGATAAGGTAACACAAGGAGAGAAAGTAATGATGGGGAGATTGACGTTGCCCAAGTAGAGCTAGTGCCATAGTCCCTGAGAATTAAAATACTACCATGTAATTACTCTGGTTGTATATTTGGTACTGTAAAGCAAGTCTTTCGTTTGTTTAACTTGAGTTTTATACAGACACTTTAAAAAGATACTTAGAATCATCTCCCTTCCTGCCTTCTTTTGCAGAAAATCTTTTAAGATTATGATTGGGATTGCTGTTAAGGATCAGGTACCTCCCAGATAGAATTAATTCACCCAGGTGACCTTAGTAATTTATCAGGAGGCCAGGTGACATAGTCCCATGACTTGGCACTCAGATTTTACCTGCTGTTGGCTTGACGGAGGCAAGACCACAAGATACCTTTCCATATTATACATCGCTGGTAGGAGACCATAGTCTATATTCTAATCATGAATGCACTCTTTCTCTTCCCCAGCTGGCTGATGTCCTTACCAAGTTGCAGTCTTTTATTCCAGCAGATAGACACCTCATCTAGCAATTCTAAAGGAGTTAATTTTCTGTCTCCTTGCCTACTAAGAATGATCAAGCTAAGAAAGATAGGAAAGAGGGTAGGAGTTATTAACTGTTTTATTTATAATGTATCTTAAACACATGAAATAGTACCTCTACATATTAGGCACTCAATTATGTTTGTTAATGTACTATTATGAAAGTGAAATTTGAACATTTTTCCTTTTCATGATCTAGATTATTTTTTGAAAAGACTCATCATTTATTGTAAATAGAGTATTACTGTAAGCTTACCTTTGACAGACTTTCTGTTTGAGATATTTTATAAATTTCTTAAATGAAACTTGTTCTTAAAATTCCAAAGTGCACAATACTCTTCTTCATATGTGTCAATCAAAACAATTTACTTTCAATAAACTGATTCCCAGTTCGAAGTTATGCCTGTTCATCTAAATAGTTTTTTACTAGTGTTGGAGAGTACAAACTTTTTTTTTTTTTACTTTGTTTCCACGCAATATTTTGTTAGTAATAACCCAAGTAATTTTGCAAAACAAAAGTAAGGGTAAAGTCACATTTTAAGATCAGCTAAACAAGCAGGCAAAGATATTCTATGCATCATCCCTTTAATCCATTTTTATAGTAGTTCCTCTCACTTTTGCTTCCCAAATCATCATTCTGAAAATTCAACAGAGAAAGGTTTTTTATTTTGTCACATTCAAGAGTCAAGCCCTTTGGAGAGATATCTGACCCCAAAATAAGGACCATACACACCCTCAAATGACCTCCTGCCTCTTCTTTCCTAATACCGTTTCTCTTATATCAAAGGTCTTCCTGTAAACCCAACAGAAATAATACATATATTCTTTCTTTCTCCAGGGAAGCTTCATACATACTATAATGGGAGAGAAACAAGCTTGTTTCTTGTTAGATTATACAATCTAGCCTTCTGGTCAACTGGGTATTTTCGTGATCTCCTACTTACAAGGAACACTGGTAGAATAGTGTAATTAGCTTAGCCATAACCTGAAAACCTTTGATATATAATTAACAAACTAAGAAACTAGCTGGCCTATCTTTCTGGCAAAAGAAATCTGCATTATAAACTTGAATGATCAGATATTCAGGAGCTGAATGACAAGTTCAGGACTGGGAATATCATTACTAATGATTAGTAGTTCCCATTCTTGTTTGGATGATTATTCATCAAATGTTAGTGTCTAATGCATAAGTTTTATTTATTTATTTATTTTGTGTGTTTGGGTTTTGGCCAAGGCTGAGTTTGAACCCGCCACCTCTGGCATATGGGGCCAGTGCCCTACTCCTTTTATCCACAGGCACCACCCTAATGCATAAGTTTTTAACAATATAATAGTCTCTTAAATGGCAGAGTGAAAGGCCACTAGGTTTTTTTTTTTTTAAAAAAAACATATTCTTTAACCAAGCCAAAAGAACTGAGATGTGGATTTTGCACATATGTTCAGCATACCTTCTCAATATATTAAGTTTAGTCCTCTCTTGCTTAATGTTCAGGTGCACCCAATAAAGTGCTTCAATCTGTTGTACAAACCTGTCACTTTTCACTGGAGCCACCTACTGCTCAAACTTTTCCCTCACCAATGTAACCTGCCTGACACCTGTGGCAGAAATGTGCAGATCCTGACCTAGTCTATTTCACATGAGGTAATTTGTTCCCTCAGGAAACTTTTATTTCTTCTTCAATCTGGACATAGTAATCTCAGCACTTTGGGAGGCCAAGATAAGAGTATTGCTTCAGTGTTTCATGCACACTTGAGAAGAATATATATGCTGATGGTGTTGAGTGATGTGAAACATCTATACCAGCCTAGACAACATAATGAGACCCTACCTATCAAAATATCTAAAAATTATCTGGGCATAGTGGCATATGCCTGTAGTCCCAGCTCCTCAGGAGTCTGAGGTAGGAGAATCACTTGAACCCCGTAGTTTGAGGTTGGAGTAAGCTATGATCACATTGCTGCACTGTAGCTTGGGTGACAGAAAAGGACCCTATATCAAAAAACAAAGAAAATGTTAGCCATCATCCTAATTCCTCCATTAACAGCAACAATCTTTGTCCCAAAGGCTCTTATCTCCTTTTTTTTTTTTTTTTTTTTTTTTGAGACAGAGCCTCAAGCTGTCACTCTGGATAGAGTGCCATGACATCACAGCTCACAGCAACCTCCAATTCCTGGGCTCAAGTGAGTCTCTTGCCTCTGCCTCCCAAGTAGCTGGGACTACAGGCGTCCGCCACAACGCCCGGCCATTTTTTGGTTGCAGCCATCATTGTTGTGTGGCGGGCCCTGGGGCTGGATGCGAACCCGCCAGCTCAGGTGCACATGGCTGGCGCCTTAGCCCATTGAGCCACATGTGCTGAGCCCTTATCTCCTTTCTTAATTCATTTTATCTTTTACCACTTTCCTAATGTCTCTGTATTCCTATACTGTTTTGTGAAAGCTATTATTGACTTCAATAATGGATAAAACAGTGGATAAGACAGAAGATCAAAATGGAAATAGAGGACATGAACTACAATATAAACCAAAAGCCCTAACATCTATATAGAACATTTCACTCAACATAACCAGCATACACATATTTCTCAAGTGCACATGAAACATTCTCTAGGATAGACCATAGTGTTAGGCCATAAACAAGTCTAAACAAGTTTTAAAAGTTAAAGTCATATGAAATATCTTTCTGAAAAACAGAATGAAAACAAAAGTCAATAAGAGAAGAAACACTGGGAAACTCATAAATATGTGATAAGGAAACATTTTTTAAAAATAAAAAGATCAAGGAAAAAAATCACAAGGGACATAATATGGTACTTTGAGATGAATGAAAATGAGCACAACTTGTATATAAAACCAGCACATTGTACCCCATAATTGCATTAATGTACACAGCTATGATTATAATTTAAAAAAAGAAAGAAAATGAACACAACATACCAAAATGTATGAATGAAACTAAAGCAGTGTTTAGAAATTTATAGCTGAAAACACTTTATTATTTAAAAAGATCTGAAGCTGGGCATGGTGGCTCACATCTGTAATCCAAACTACTCAGGAAGCTAAGGTGGCAGAATCACATAAGCCCAAGAGTTCAAGATAAGTCTGAACAACACAGTAAGAATTTACCTTTAAAACCATGAAAAGAATTAGATGGGCATTGAAGATCATATCTTTATCCTAGCTATTCAGGAAACTGAAAGAGAAGGATCACTTGAGCCTAGGAATTTGAGGGTACAGTGACCTTTGAGCATACCATTGCACTTCATCATGGGAAACATAAGACATTGTCTGAAAAAAATTAAAATAAGCTAAAAAAATTAAAATAGTTCAAATTAATAACTATATATCTTAAAGGACTAGATGAAGTAAGTGCAAACTAAAACCAAAGCTAGCAGATGAAGGAGATAATAAAGATTAGAGTGGAGGTAAATAGACACTAGAAAAAAAAAAAGAAACAACAAAACAAAGTTGGTTATTTGGAAATATCAACAGAATTACCTTTAGGAAATTAAAACACTCAAATTATTATAATCAGAAATAAAATTGGGAACATTGTCTTTGAGCTTACAGAAATAAGAAGGCTTATAATATAAAGGAAGTTGGAGAATTCTCATTTCTCAATTTCAAAATCTTATTAAAAAGCTACAGTAATTGGCTTGGTGCCTGTGGCTCAAGCAGCTAAGGCGCCAGCCACATACACCTGAGCTGGTGGGTTTGAATCCACCCTGGGCCTGCTGAATCACAACAATGACGGCTGCAACCAAAAAATGGCCAGGCCTTGTGGCGAGCACCTGTAGTCCCAGCTACTTGGGAGTGGAGACAGGAGATTCGCTTGAGCCCAGGAATTGGAGGTTGCTGTGAGCTGTGATGCCACAGCTCTCAATCCAGGGCAACAGCTTGAGGGTCTGTCTCAAAAAAAAAAAAAGAAATTAAAACAGTATGATAATGGTATATGGATAGACATATAGACACATGAAATAGAATTGAGAACCCATAAACTCCATACACCTATGTTCAGTAAGTTTCCACAACTGTGCCAAAAGCATTCAATTGCAAAAAGAGAGTCCCTCTTTTCTGGGACAGTTGCACATCCACATTCAACAGAATAACATCAAACTCTTTACATCACAACATATACAAAAATAATTCAAAATGGATCAAAGACCTAAATATAAGAACTAGAACTATAACCTCTGAGGAAAAAACATATGGGTAATTTTTTACTTTAACTTAGGCAATCAGTTTTTAGATACAGCACCAATAACACAACAATAAAATTGGTAAACTGGACTTCATCAAAATTAAAACTGTTTGTCACCAAAGGACACTATAAAGAAAGAAGAAAGAATGACAACACATGGAGCAGGAGAAAAAATTGCAAATCATATATATTTTATAGGGATTGTATCTAGCATATATAAATCTTATACCTCATGAACAACAAAAAGTCCAAAAATAAGCACAAATTTAAATAGACATTTTTCAAACAATATGTATGAATGGCCTACAAGGAAATTAAAAGATGTATAATGACATTGGCCATTAGAGAAATGCAAATTAAATCCACAATGACATCACATCACACCCATGAGCATTATGGTAATTCACAAAACAAAATAAAAACTGCTGACAAGGATGTAGAGACTTTGAAGGGGAGGAATATAAAATGGTGTTACTGTAGAGAACAGTTGTTCCTGAAAGAGTTAATTATAAAATTACCATATGAGTCAGCAATTCTCCTAGGTATATACCCAGAAGAAATAAAAATGGGGTTTCACGCAAAACCTTGTATATAAATGTTATCAGAGCGCTATTCACAATAGCCACAGGTGAAAACAACCCAAGTGTCCATCAACCGATAAATGGATAAACAAACTATGCTTTATTTGTAAAACAGAATATTATTCATCCAGAAAAAGGAATGAAATACTGACATACAGTACAAAACAGATAAACCCTGAAATATTCTAAACAATAGAAGCCAAACACTAAAGATAATCTTCAAAGCAAAGAATATTTTCATAGTAGAGAGTGATATAGCATCACTACAAAATGCTTCCTCCACCAAGAAGACAACAATCCTACATGCACAAAACAACAAAACACCCACATATATAAACCCCAAATTTACAGAATTAAAGGAGAAATAAATCTATTATAGCTGGTGAATTCTACATTCCCCTTTCAGCAATTCATAAAACCATTAGGTAGGAAATCAGCATGAATACAAAAGAATTGAACAGCACCATCAACCAACCAAATGTAACATATATTTATAGTACTCTCCACCCAACTGCAGCAGTGTACACATTCATTGCCAGTACACATGGAGCATGTAATAATTTGGACCATATACTGTCGTGAAAAAAATTGTAAATTTTAAACTGATATCATGTACACTATGTCCTCTGACTATAATAATGGAATCAAACTAGAAATGAGTAACAAAAAAGAAAGAAAGA
Source organism: Arctocebus calabarensis (assembly GCA_963573935.1). NCBI lineage: Eukaryota > Metazoa > Chordata > Mammalia > Primates > Lorisidae > Arctocebus > Arctocebus calabarensis. Next base: position 31,769 of record CAUYON010168790.1, read on the forward strand.
AAGAAAAATCTTCAAACACTTGGAAATTAACAACATACTTCTCAATATTTCACATAATAAAGAGGAAGTTGCACAAAAAAATGACAAAATAATTTAAACTGAATGAAAAGGAAAAAACAACTTGTCAAAATTTGTCCATGAAAGAAAAGCAGGACTGAGCAGGAAATAAATTTATGGTACCAAATGCTTACATTGAAAAAGAAATGTCTCAAGTCAATATCCTAAGCTCTATCTGAGGAAACAGATAGCAGAACAAAATAAACCACAAGCATTGAAATGGCAAAAAAGTTAACAAAAGAGCAAGAATCAATGATACTAAAAACAGAAAACTGGGAAAAAAATCTATAAAACCTGGAGATCCTCTCTAAATATCAATAAAAATCAATAAAATTCCACTATGTTGGGTAAAAAAGACACAAATACTCAAGATAAGAAATGAAAGAAGTGATCTCACTACACACTGCATAAACATTTAATGCATAAGAAACACCATGAACTCTGTGTACATAAAGTTGACAATTTAGGTGAATTGACCAATACTGATGTCAATACCACAAAGCCACAAATTACCAAGATTAACCCAAGATAAAATAAATAATCTGAGTTTTTCTATAACCATTACATAAATAGAATTCATAGTTAAATAAACTACAGGAAGAACATGTCCAGGCCCAGTTTATTTCAATGGAGAATTCTTTCAGATTTGTAGAATTAATACCAATTCTAAACAAAGTCTTCCAGAAAACAGAAGAGAATAGACATTTTATGAGGCCAGGATTACACTCATACCAAAAATGTAACCAAGATAATAAGAAAGAAAACTAAAAACCTATGTCTCCTGGGTGCATATGGAAAATTCCTCAGAAAACTATTAGCAAATCAAATCCACCAATGTATAAAATGAATGTCACCATCAACTTTATTCCAGGAATACTATTCTGGTTCAAAATTTGAAAATAAACCAATGTAATCTAAGCTAAAAAGGGAAACTATTAACAAGCTAAAAAAGGAACAATTATATGATCATATGAATTAATGCAGAAAAACACTTTAAAAAATTCAAAATGATATACTGACAAAAATTCTCTAGGGAAAGGAGAAAATGATCTAAACTTAATAAAAAAGTATCTGTTGAAAACAAAAAGCTAACACTGTATTTAGTGAAGAAACGCTGAATGTCTTAAAATGGGGACCAAGGGAAAAAGGTCCAATTTCAGCACTCTTTAATTCAGTATGTTACCAAGAGGCTAGTCAGCATAATAAAGCAAACAAAATAAAATAATTACATATAGCACAGAAAGGGAAAAATAAATCTATACCTATTTACATAAGATACAATTTTCTAGGTACAAAATCCCCAGGAGGCTATAAAAAAAAAAAAGAAAGAAAGAAAGAAAAAGCTGAGCATGGTGGCTCACACCTGTAATTCTAGTACTCTGGGAGGCTTAGGTGGGTGGACCGCTTGAGCTCACGAGTTCGAGACCAGCTTCAGCAAAAGCAAGACCCCATCTCTGCTAAAAATAAAAAAACCAAGGCGAGAAGATTGCTTGAGCCCAATTAGAGGTTGCTGAATTTGGAAGTTGCTGCAAGCTACGATGCTATGGCACTCTACCCAGGGCTACAGCTTGAGATCCTATCTCAAAAAATAAAAAATAAAAGAAAAGAAAGAAAAGAAAATAAATTCCTTCTAGAATTAATAAGTGAATCCAAGGTCATGAGTTTTGAGAGCTACACTCAAAAAATCAATTGCATATATTTTACACAAGTAGAGAAAATAAAAAACTCAATATAATTTACAATTGCTAAAAAAAAAAATGAATAAAATCTTTTAGCACAAATCATACACTTGATCTTAGCCAAAAGGCCAAGAAGCGATAGCACAAATCAAAGAAAACATGTACAGTATTTGTATGCTGAAAATGACAAAAAGCTGAGGGAGGCAGGAAAAAATGTCCAAATGTAACTTTCCACAAATTGTGCTCCTTTTAGGCACATCAAACTGAAAAACTGTTCACACAAGAAAGTACCTACATAAGAATTAAAACACCAGGTGAGAAATCACAGTACCTTGTTTTAGCATAATAATAAGAAAGAAGACACTGAAGAGGGTAAGGACAGTCTCACATTACCTATACCACTCCAACCCCAACCACAGTCAGTGCAGCCTGGAGAGAGAATCCATGCCCTTGGAATACATAGACTGGCCATACAATAGCCTATATCCCCAGGAAGGCTAGCACAAAGAGAAACTCCTTCCACTTGAGAGAAAGGGAAAAGAAAGTGGAAACTTGGGAAGCCAGATTCCTTCCTTCTCTTCCCCCAAGACCATGAGGGCTAGGTCTGAAGGAGTGTGTGCAAGAGTTGCAAAGTACCTGCCTCATGGTACAAAAACAGCTGCAGTGACCACAAGCTTAGGTAACAGAGTTCCCTCTAAGTTTTTGGAACGTCTATGAAGGACAGGTATAAACAGGGACATAGTGGAAAGACTGGAATAAATATGAACACATCAATGCCTAGATATGAATGGACATCCACAAGAATCCAGAAAATATAACCTCACTACTGGGTTGGAAGATGGCCAACTGGTAGCAACCCTTGACAGAGGCTCCTGAGCAGAGGGAGAAAAACTGGATGGAATCAGACTATATGAAGCAAAAGGTGGGGAGCTGAGCCAAGAAAGAAGTTCTGCCAACTATAACTCCAAGGAAGAGCATTCAAGGAAACAGATTATAGGTACAAAGCCTACCAACTACAGAACAGGATACCCCTTCCCCAAGCAGGAGACCTGCTGCAGGCTATCTATAAACAAGCAGGGAACAAAAGACCTCTCATTTTACCTCACTGGAGGGAGCAGCTAAACACCAGGTCTCTTTCTCCAGGGAGGTCACACTTATGAACCTAGACACCATCCTACCAGGTCATAAAATCCAACAGATATTTTCCCCTATAAGTCCAAACTCCCAGTCCACCCTTCCCCCTCACCTGGCAGTCTGAAGTTCTGCCCCCTGCAGAGCACAGAGTGGTCTTATCCTTAGAGATCTGGGCATAGTGTAGACCACTAACCATCAGGTGACTAATAGGGAAGGAAGAGGGGAAGAAAGGGACACTGGGTGGGAGGAGAGCCAGTCCCGTGGTTATGACTATGCCTCTCCAGTGCTGGTGTTGACTCTTGGATCAGGCTGTGTCTGTTGGGATGGGGTGCAGAACCCCCGGCACTGATGGTACCCATAGTGGGAGAGTGGTTGCCCCATGTGGACTGAGTTTGGCAGAGAGAGCTTGTCCCCAGCCCCTCCTGGGCCTGCAAGCAGAGGCTTGCCAGAAGTGGACTGAAACCTGAGGGCAAGGGCGTGGTCCCCTGACTCCACTAGAACCCTCTAGCAGTGGCTTGCTGGGTGTGAACTAAGATCTAGGGCATGGTCCCCAGTCTTCAGAGGGGCCAGTGAGCACAGGCTTACTGGGTGAGGACTAAGACCTGTGGGCAGGGTGTGGTGCCCTGACTCTAACAGAGCCTACAAGCAGAAGCTTGCCAGGCAGTGGACTGAGACTGGCAGGTGGAGGTGTGGTCCCCTGACTCCAACTAGTCTGGCAAGCAGAGGCTAGCTGGGTGTGGACTTAGACCAGTAGTGGGGACGTGGCCCCTTGCTCCAACTGGGCCTGTGAGCAGAGTGTGGACTGAGTTTGGTGGGCAGGGGTGTGGCTCCCTGGCTCCAATTGAGCTGTTGGAGACCCTTGAACCTCTCTCTGTTGAGCAGGGTTTGCACTGCCTGAGACAATTTAATTGGAACCCATTTCTGGGGCTGTCCACTTGGGGACATCCTGAGGTTGACCTTCAAAGTTCTATAGAAGAAAAAAACTGAAGGGTGGGGGCTGGGGGCTGCAGCTGTTTGTATCTCTTCACAGTCAAGATTTAAACCTAACACTGTGGCTTCTTAGGATAGGGTAGAGCCACAGCCAGAGCCAGAGTAGAGCCAGAGTTCCCAACCTGTGGGTCACGACTCCTTGGAGGTCTAATGACCCTTTCACAGGGGTCACCTAAATACATCCTGCATATCAGATATTTACATTACAATTCATAACAGTAGCAAAATTACAGTTATGAAGTAGAAATGAAAATAATTTTATGGTTAGGGGGTCATCCCAACATGAGGAACTGTATTAAAGGGTCATGGCATTAGGAAGGTTGAGAACCACTGGGGTAGAGCTTGGCTGATATCAAAACAGAGCTAGCTTGCACTGTCTCACCAAGTAGGTCCTCAGAGTCTCTGGTCAAAACTCTGAAAGCGGCCTCTGTAAGGTTGTAGGAGATAAACCATAATTGCAAAGCCTAGCACTTTGGTAAGGGGCTATCTTTACTACCTGGGAACCCTAATTCAATCTCACCCTACTAATTCTAATAACCAATCAATGGAAAATAAACAGGGTGTGGACCCAACAGAACTCTGGCAACATGAATAACCAGAGTAGATCAACCTCCCTAAGAAATGACAAAGGAGATGCAACTGAAGATGCATGCATAGACAAATGGCTGCAATGTCAGACATCAAATTCACAATATGGATGGCAAATAAGATAAATCGAATGGAAGAAAAGATAGAAATTGAATTCCGAAAAGTAGTTCTAAAGTTGTCTCAAGAAATTAATGAATTCAAAGATGAAATCACCAAAGATATGGACATAATGAGAAAAGAGATAGCAGCACTCAAGGAAATGAGAAATTTATTGGAAGAACTCTGAAATACAGTAGAATCCCTCAGTAATAGAGTTGATCACACAGAAGAAAGTATCTCTGAAACTGAAGACAAAGCTTTTGAACATTCCCACTCAAAGAGGCAGACAAATGGAGACCAAAAACTGATCATTTGCTGAGAGAGTTGTAGAATCACTCCAAAAGATCAAATATTTATCTTATAGGAATTTCTGAAGGAGAAGAGGATAGTCCTAAAGGACCTCTCCTCTTAGAAATTATGGAGGAGAATTTCCAAAGCATTGCCAGAGATACAGACATCAAGATAGTAGACTGTTTCAGAACCCCAGCAAGATTCAATCCAAATAAAGTATCTCCTGGACACATTATAATTAACTTTGCCAAAGTTATGATGAAGGAGAAAATTCTGCAAGCAACCAAACATAAGAAAAGCATCACCTACAAAAGGAGAAATATCAGAATGACTGCAGATCTCTCAGCCAAAACTTTTCAAGTCAGAGAAGACAGTCATCAACCTTCACTCTCCTAAAACAAAACAACTTCCAACCCAGGATCCTGCATCCAGCTAAACTGAGTTTCATTTGTGATGGAGAAATCAAATACTTTAATGACATATAAATATTATAGAAATTTGCCATAACTAAACTGGCGCTCCAGGATACTCTAAGACCCATCCACCACAGTGACCAGCACAATGCTTTACCTCCAAAGTAAACTTTCCCAGAAATTTTTGAACAAAACTCAACTTACACAGTGGTGAAAGGATTAAAAATGTCCACTGGACATCCAAAAATCATGACACCCAAAGACAACCAATCTTATCAATTCTCTCAATTTATGTGAATGGTTTAAATTGTCCTCAAAAGAGGCACATGTTGGCTAACAGAATGCGTAAACTCAGACCAGATATCTGCTGTATACAAGAATCTCACCTTACCTTAAATGATAAAAGTAGATTCAGGGTGAAGAGATGGACTTGTATAGTATAGGCAAATGGAAACCAGAAAAAAGCAGGGGTTGCAATTTTAGTAGCAGATTCAATTGGCTTTAAGCCAACAAAAATTAAAAAAAAATAAGCATGGTCACTACATATTTGTCAAGGAAAACACCCAACATGAAGAGACTTTGATAATTAACATTTATGCACCCTACCAGAATGCTTCTCAATTCATAAAGCAAACCCTAATGGATATGAACAACTTAATATCTTCCTGCACTATATAGTTGGAGATTTTAACACCCCTTTGGCAATGTTGGATAGATCCTCCAAGAAGAAATTAAACAAAGAAATATTAGATTCAAACCTGACCCTAGGACAAATGGACTTTACAGACCTCTACAGAACATTCATCCTAATAAAACTGAATATACAATCTTCTCATCATCCCATGGGCCATACTCCAAAATAGATCATATCCTAGTACACAAGTCTAACCTCAGCAAATTTAAAAGAATAGAAATTATTCTTTGTATCTTCTCAGACCACCATGGAATAAAAGTTGAACTCAACAGCAACAGGAATCTTCATACTGAAACAAAGTCATGGAAACTAAATAATCTTAGGCTGAATGATAGCTGGGTGAAAGATGACATTAACAAGGAAATCACCCAATTTTGGGAATAAAATGATAATGAAGATGCAAATTATCAAAACTTGTGGGATACTGCAAAGGCAGTCCTAAGAGGAAAGTTTATAGTATTGAAAGCCTTCATCAAGAAAACAGAAAGAGAGGAAGCCAACAACTTACCATCACAAGCAACTGGAAGAGGAAGAACATTCCAACCCCAAGCCCAGCAGAAGAAAAGAAATAACCAAAATTAGGGCAGAATTAAATGAAATTGAAAACAAAAGAATCATTTGAAGGATCAAGGAAAAAAACATTGGCTTTTTAAAAAGATTAATAAAATTGATAAACCTTTGGCCAACCTAACCAGAAACAGAAAAGCAAGATCTCTAATAGTGTCTATCCAAAACAATAAAGGAGAAATAACAACAGACAACTCATAAATTTTAAAAAATCCTCAATGATTACTACAAAAATCTCTATTCCCAGAAATATGAAAATCTAAAGGAAATGGATCAATATCTGGAAGCACACCACCTTCTCAGACTCAACCAGAAAGAATTATAAAACTTGAATAGACCTATATCAATCATTGAAATTGCATCAATAATACAAAGTCTCGGGGGGGGGGGTGGAGAATGATGGCTGATGGGACAGATGTTTAGTCCTTTATCATCAAGTGAGAGTGAGAGAGTTAGATCTTTCTCCGTGTGGAGTGCTGGTGTAGACAGGCAGCAAGGGGTGTGCAGCAAAATGGTGGATTTCTGGACCTGAAGTATAACCAGGAGCTCCAGAGTCTGCTAGAGAAATTTCAGTCTCACAGTGGAAGCAGTGCCAGTGGCCATCAGCTGGCAGCCAGCAGCCGGAACCAGTGCCTCCCTCACAGAGGACTGCAGTTCCCAGTTCATGGGGAAACTAGGTATTCTGTGGAAATTTCAGTGAAGTGTGGACTCCTGAGTGGAATTTGGAGACCAGAAAGTGGTGCCATTTGGGTGGCAGGGGGCTAGGCAGCCGGATAGAAAATTAAGGGGAAAGGATCCCACCTAGGAAATGGACACATTTTGAAATGGAAGTGGACTGTCACACGCACCTTTTCCCAGAACAACACATGTGAATGAATGGACTGGATCATTCCTGGTGGGGAATATTGGTATAGACTGGCAATTTGGGGTGTGCAGCAAACTGGCAGATTGCTGGTCTCAAAAGTGTAATCTTGAGCTGTGGAGATTGATGGAAGAGTCTCAGCCCAGCTGTTGAAGCAGAGGGTGCCAGTGGCAACCAGCCCCTCCCCCACAGAAAACTGCAATTCCAAGGTCATGGGGAAACTAGGAGCTGAGTGGAAAAGTTGGTGAGGCATGGACTCCTGTCCCAAATTGGAGCTCAGATAGGTGTGCCGTCTGGAGCAGGACAATCAGGAAACAAAAATATTGGAAACTTCAGAAAGGGCGACTGCCACAGGCATCTCCTCCTATGGGCCAGGTACGGTGATGGTAACTGTGGTAACAGCATAAACTGTGAATCAGGTATAAGCCTGGGAACCACTCACAGCGCCACCTGGTGTCCAGAAAGTATACTGCAATATAAATGTATTCCTACTAAAGTTGACCACTATGTCATAAATATAGTCATATGTTTATACATATATAATACATATATATGTATTATAATATTATATAATATAATATATTATATTTTATATATTAATATTACATAAATAATATTATATATTATATAATTTATTTATATATATATGAATAATATTTTTGTGGTTGGTGCCTTTTTTTCTTCCTTTTTTCATCCTTTTCTTGTAGGAGTTATTAAATTTTTTTTATTAATACTATTTTTTCTCTTCCTCTTCTTCCCTTATGGTTGCTGAGAGTGCTTACATCAGACTTTTAGAGTTTTTTTGTTGGTGGTGTTGGTTTTTTTTTAATTATTTTATGATTATCATCATTTTTATTATTGTTTTTTGTCTGTATGTTTATTTGTTTCTAATTGTCTGTGCATCTGTGTGCTTCTGTGTCTGCTAGCTTTTTTGTCTGTTTATTTGCCTGTTTGGTTTCAATGTGTTTTATGTTTTGCTAAATCCTCAGGTTGGCTACTTTCCCTAACTTCAGTTTTCACATTCAACAAGAACAAGGGGGAATGGCAGACGACAGCTGACTGGAGCCAGCTTTCAACAGAAGCTCCAGTCCAGAAGGAAAGATAGTGGCCAGAAAGAACCCAACAAAGCTGGAGGGGAGCCGAGCTAGGAGAAGAGCTAGATAATTGCACATCTTCCCTGCTGAGGAAAGCTTTGACTCCAAGGAAACAAATTTCAGGGTACAGATCTCATCCCAAAGAGGACGTGTGTCCATCCCCTCTACTAAGAGTTGCTTGCTTGCTGTGGGATCTCTACTAGTGAGCAATCAACTGAGGTTCTCTTCCCTCAAACTACCAGAGAGAATTGCTAGAAGCTGGGGCTCCTTCTCCAGAGACCCCCTGCTGTGAGCCCAGGAATTCCTTTGTCTGGCAGGAAGTTTGAACAAATATTTTCCTTGCCACCTTGAACTTCCAGTGTACCCTTCCCCTCTGACCTGACGGTCTATAAGTCCAACCCCTGCAGAGACCAGAATGACTGCACTTCTTGGTTAGGATAGGGAATTGCATAGACGGAGGCAGTGCAGCTGTGCCGTATCTGTGACTCCAGTAACAGTACAGAAAGACATAGAGGGAAAGGTGACTGACCTGGCCCTGAAAAAGAGTATCTTGCAGCTGGTGGAGGCTTGGGTCTCTGCACTATGGGTGGAGACTCAGGAACTGCTGAGATGCACGAAACCAAGTGGAGACACCTCCTCCCCAATATCAGTACTAATAGAGTGATCCTGCTGGAGTCTAATTTAGGAAAGTCATCTCTGCAACTCTGTGGTTTGCCAGAGGGAACCAGACCTCGGCCTATAGGGATACCAGAGCTACAGAACAGTGGCAACAAAGGTGTGGTAGCTGAGGGAGAAATTCTTTTGCTGTCTGGATAGCCTCTGGTTTAGATTTAGGTCAGGTGAGACTTTCTCCAGCTGCCACTGAGTGAGCACCTGAGGCAGGCAGGCTTCAGCTTCCCCTGCTGGATTGTGGCAGAAGGTGGTAACCACAAGGAGGAGGCAGTGACCTTACTTTGACTTTGGCAGGCACATCACCTGCTTATTTGACAGAACTGGGCCACAGAGATTAGGTTAACAGAGATTGCCAGTGGGGCTACCAGAGACTGGGGTTACCAGAGTCCGGTGGTGAAAAGTGAGAAAGGTGAGGAAAGCACCCCTCTTGCTCCAAAGCTTCTACTGGATGGGGCTTTCTGACTCCTTGGAGCACCAGAGGTGCTCAAGACACACTTGAGCTATGAGTAGACTCCTAATATCTAGTTTCTGGAGACCTTTTGAACTCTTCAGCTAGAGAGTGGGTGCTATTTGGGGCAATTGTTTTGGAACTCTTGAACTGGACAAATCATCCAAGGATGCTTCAAGGTGGTACCCTGGTTTTGTTGTAGAGGGAAGGTTCGATTTTCCTCTTCCAGGTATTGCCTGTGGGGGACGGCATGTCCTAGTAGCTTATATTTCTCCAAAGCTGACACTGCAACCCAGAATCACTGATTCACTAGGATGAGACAGAGATCAGCTGAATACAAGACAGAGCCAACTACCCCCACTAAACCAAGCAGGCCTCTAGAGTCACAGACTATAGAACTACAAGGGTCCATTGCAAAATTGTAAAAGAAAAGCTGCAGTCACCAGTCCCAGTTCCTTGGTGAAGGTCTGGTCAAACACAACCCCAGAAGTCCCCAATCCAATTTCACCTTACCTGCTCATCTAGCTAAACAGTGAAAAACAATCATGAGGTGGAATCAGCAGATTCTGGCAATGTGAATAACCAGAACAGTTCAACTCCCCCAAGGAATGACAAACTGGCTGAACCAGAGGATCCCATCCACAAACAGATGGCTAAGATGTCAGAAATTGAATTTAGAATTTGGATAGCAAATAAGATCAACAGAACAGAAGTACAGTTGGAGGTAGAAATTCTAGAAATAATTCAAAAGATGCTCAAGAATTCAATGAATTCAAAGACAAAATCACCAAAGATTTAGATGCACTGAGAAAAGAAGTTGCAGCCTTCCAAGATATGAGAAATATAGTAGAATCCCTCAGTAACAGAATGGAGCAGGCAAAAGAAAGGTTTTCTGACATCGAAGATAAAGCATTTGAACGCTCCCAAACACTCAAAGAGGAAGAGATGTGGAGAACAAAAACGGATCATTCTCTCAGAGAACCTTGGAATAATTTGAAGAAAACCAATATTCACCTTATAGGGAGCCCTGAAGGCAACGAAGTAGCTTCACAAGGCACAGAGGCTCTTCTTCATGAGATTATGAAAGAGAACTTTCCAGACATGCCAAGAGATTCTGAAATTCAGATAGCAGATAGTTTCAGAACCCCAGCATGACTCAACCCGAATAAGACATCCCCCAGGCCCATTATAATTAGCTTCACTAAAGTTAATATTTAGGAGAAAATTCTGAAAGCAGCCTGAAGTAAGAAAACCATAACCTATAATGGAAAGAATATTAGAATGACTGAAGATCTGTCTCTGCTCAAACCTTTCAAGCTAGAGGATGGTCATCGACTTTTCATCTCCTAAAACAAAATAACTTTCAACCTAGGATCCTGTATCAAGCAAAACTGAGTTTCACTTATGATGGAAAAATTAAATACTATAATGACATTCACATGTTGAAGAAATTTGCCATAACTAAACCAGCTCTCCAGGATATCCTCAGACCTACCCTTTATAATGACCAGCTCAATCCTCCACCACAAAAGTAAACTCACTCTGAAACTTTTGCTCAAATTCCAACTTCCACAGCAGTGAAAGGATTAAAAATGTCCACTGGTCTTTCAAAAAACTGGATACCCAAAATTTTACCAAGCCTATCAATATTCTCAATTAATGTGAATGGCTTAAATTGTCCTCTAAATAGGCACAGGCTGGCTGACTAGATACAAAAACTCAGGCCAGATATCTGTTGCATAAAAGAATCTCATCTCTCCTTAAAAGATAAATATAGACTCAGGGTGAAGGGATGGTCATCTATATTCCAGGCAAATGGAAAGCAGAAAAAAGCAGGTGTTGCAATTTTATTTGCAGATACAATAGGCTTTAAACCAACAAAAGTAAGGAAGGATAAGGATGGTCACTTCATATTTGTTAAGGACAATACTCAATATGATGAGATTTCAGTTATTAATATTTATTCACCTCAATTTATAAGAGAAACTGTAACAGACATGAGCAACTTGATTTCCTCCAGATCCGTAGTAGTCAGAGATTTTAATACCCCTTTAGCAGTGTTGGATAGATCCTCCAATAGCTAAGCAAAGAAATTTTATGTTTAACCTTACCCATTCAACATTTGGGTTTAACAGACATCTACAGAACATGTCATACTAACAAAACTGAATACACATTCTGCTCATCAGCCCATGAAGCATACTCCTAAATCGATCACATCTTAGGTCACAAGTCTAACCTTAGCAAAGCCAAAAGAATAGAAATTATTCCTTGCATCTTCTCGGACCATCATGGAATAAAAGTAGAACTCAGTAACAACAGAAATCTGCATACTCATATAAAATCATGCAAGCTAAATAACCTGATGCTGAATGATACCTGGGTCATAGATCAGATTAAGAAGAAATTACTAAATTATTGGAACAAAAGATAATGAAGACACGAATTATCATAACCTCTAGGACACTGAAAAGGCAGTCCTAAGAGGGAAATTTATAGCACTGCAAGCCTTCCTCAAGAGAATGGAAAGAGAAGAAGTTAACAACTTAATGGGACATCCTAGGCAACTGGAAAAGAAGGAACATTCCAATCCCAAACCCAGCAGAAAAAAAGAAATGACCAAAATTAGAGCAGAATTTAATGAAATTGAAAACAAAAGGATTATACAACAGATCAATAAATTTAAAACTTCGTTTTTTGAAAAGGTCAATAAAATAGATAAACCCTTGGCTAATCTAACCAGGAAAAAAAAGACTAAAATCTCTAATTTCATCAGAGATGGTAAAGACAAAATAACAACAGAGTCCTCAGAAATTCAAAAAATCCTTAATGAATATTACAAGAAAATTTATTCTCAGAAATATGAAAATCTGAAGGAAATTGACCAATACTTTGAAGCACACCACCTTCCAAGACTTAGCCAGAATCAAGTGGAAATGTTGAACAGGCCTATGTCAAGTTCTGAAATAGCATCAACTATACAAAATCTCCCTAAAAAGAAGAACCCAGGACCAGATGGCTTCTCAACAGAATTCTACAAAACTTTAAAGAGAAACTAGTACCTATATTACTCAACCTTTTCCAAAATATAAAAAAAGAATGAATACTACCCAAACATTCTATGAAGCAAACATCACCTTGACCCCCAAACCAGGAAAAGACCCAACAAGAAAAGAAAATTATAGACCAATATCACTAATGAATATTGATGCAAAAATATTCAACAAGATCCTAGCAAACAGAATCAACACATCAAAAAATTATACACCAGGACCAAGTGGGTTTTATCCCAGGGTTGCAAGGCTGGTTCAATCTACAAATATAATTTAGCACATAAACAAATTAAAAAGCAAAGACCATATGATTCTCTCAATTGATGCTGAAAAAGCTTTTGATAATATCCAGCATCCCTTTATGATCAGAACACGTAAGAAAATGGGTACAGAAGGGACATTTCTTAAACTAAGAGAGGCCATCTACAGCAAGCCTACAGCCAATATCATATTGAATGAATTTAATTGAAATCATTTCCACTCAGATCAGGAACCAGGCAAGGTTGCCCATTGTCTCCACTGCTCTTTAACATTGTAATAGAAGTTTTAGCCATTGCACTTAGGGAAGAAAAGGTGATCAAGGGTATCCATATAGGGTCAGAAGAAATCAAATTTTCACTCTTCGCAGATGATATAATTGTATATCTGGAAAATACCAGTGATTCTACTACAAAACTCTTAGAAGTGATCAAGAAATACAGCAGTGTCTCAGGTTACAAAATCAACACTCAGAAATCTGTAGCCTTTATATATACCAACAATAGCCAAGCTGAAAAAATAGTCAAGGACTCTATTCCATTCACAGTAGTGCCAAAGAAGATGAACTATTTGAGAGTTTACCTGACAAAGAACATGAAAGATCTCTATAAAGAGAACTATACAAATCTAAGAAAAGAAATAGCTGAAGATGTTAGCAAGTGGAAAAACATACCATACTCAAGGCTGGGAAGAATCAAATTTGTTAAAATGTCAATACTACTCAAAGCAATATACAATTTTAATGCAATCCCTATTAAATCTCCATTGCCATACTTTAAAGATCTCAAAAAAATAATACTTCATTTTATATGGAATCAGAAAAAACCTGGAATAGCCAAAACATTACTCAGAAATAAAAACAAAGCAGGAGGAATCACACTACCAGACCTCAGACTATGCTATAAATTGATAGTGATCAAAACAACATGGTACTAGCACAAATACAGAGGTAGATGTATGGAAGAGAATAGTGAACCAAGAGATGAACCCAGCTACTTACCTATTAAAAACACTCAGTGGGGAAAACATTCCCTATTTAACAAATGGTGCTGGGTGAACTGGCTGGCGACCTGTAGAAGACTGAAACTGGACCCACACCTTTCACCTTTGACTAAGATAGACCTTCACTGGATTAAAGATTTAAACTTAAGACACAAAACTATAAAAATGCTGGAAGAAAGTACAAGGAAAACACTTGAAGGAATCAGCCTGGGTGAATATTTTATGAGGTGGACCCACTGGGCAATTAAAGCAGCATCAAAAATGCACTACTGGACCTGATCCAACTAAAAAGCTTCTGTACATCCAAGAACATAGTAAGTAAAGCAGGCAGACAGCCCTCAGAATCAGAGAAGATATGTGCAGGCTATGTCTCCAACAAAGGTTTAATAACCAGAATCCACAGAGAACTCAAACATCTTAGCAAGAAAAGAGCAAGTGATCCCATCTCAGGATGGGCAAGGGACTTGAAGAGAAACTTCTCTGAAGAAGACAGGTGCATGGCCTACAGACACATGAAAAGATGTTCATCATCCTTAATCATCAGAGAAATGCAAATTAAAACTACTTGCAAATATCATCTAACTCCAGTAAGATTAGCCCACATAACAAATCCCAAAATAGGAGATACTGGCATGTATGTGGAGAAACAGGAACACTTCTATATTGCTGATGGGAATGAAAACTAACACGTTCCTTTTGGAAGGATGTTTGAAGACTACTTAGAGATCTAAAAATAGACCTGCTATTCAATCCTATAATTTCTCTACTAGGTATATATTCAGAAGACCAAAAATCACATTATGACAAAGATATTTGTATCAGAATGTTTATTGCAGCCCAATTCATAATTGCTAAATCATGGAAGAAGCCCAAGTGCCCATCGACCTATGAATGGATCAATACATTGTGGTATATGTACACCATGGAATATTATGCAGAATTAAAGACAGATGGAGACTTTACCTCTTTCATGTTTACATGGATGGAGCTGGAAAATATTCTTCTTAGCAAAGTATCTCAAGAATGGAAGAAAAAGTATCCAATGTACTCAGCCCTACTATGAAACTAATTTATAGCTTTCATATGTAAGCTATAACCCTATTACAGCACAAGAATATGGGGAAAGGGGCAAGAGAGGGGATGGAGGAGGATGAGTGGAGGGAGGGTAATTGGTGGGCCCACACCTATGGTGTATCTTAGAAGGGTACAAGTGAAACTTACTAAATGCAGAATATAAATGTCTGAACACAATAATTTGAAAATGCCATGAAGGCTATGTTAACCAGTTCGATGAAAATATTTCAAATTTTATATAAAACCAGCACATTGTACCCCCAGATTGTATTAATGTACACTGGTATGATTTATTTAAAAAAGAAGAAGAAGAAGAAGAAGAAATCTCCCAGAAAAGAAAAGTCCGGGACCAGATGGCTTCACATTCTAATTCTATCAAACCTTTCAAGAGCAACTAGTACCTATATTATACAATGTTTTCCCAAGCATAGAAAAAGAAGGAATATCTCCCAACACATTCTATGAAGCAAATATCACCCTGATACACAAACCAGGAAATGATCCAACAAAGAAAGAAAATTATAGACCAATATCATGAATGAATATCAATGCAAAAATATTCAATAAGATCTTAGCGAACAATTAAATAACACATCAAAAAAATTATACACAATGATCAAGTTAGTTTTATTCCAGGTTTACAGGGTTGGTCCAAAATATGCCAATCTATAAACATAATACATCATATCAATAAAATAAAAAACAAAGACCATATGATTCACTCAATGACAGAGAAAAATTCTTTGATAATATCTAGCATCCTTTTATGATTAGAACACTTAAGAAAATAGGCATAGAAGGGACATTTCGTAAACTGATAAAAGCCATCTACAGCAAACATATAGCCAATATTATAATGAATGGTGTAAAATTAAAAACTGTTCCACTCAGATCAGAAAGAAGGCAAGGATGCCCACTGTCTTCACTGCTATTCAACATAGTAATGGAATGCAATAGTAATCGCAATCAGGTAAGAAAAGGTGATCATGGTTATCGAAATAGGGTCAGAGGAAATCAAACTCTCACTCTTTGCTTATTATATGATCCTATACCTGGAAAATCCCAGGGACTCAACTTCAAAACTCTTAGAATTGATCAAGGAATACAGCAGCGTCTCAGGATACAAAATCAATACAAGTCAGTAGCTTTTACATATGTCAACAATGTCAAGCTGAAAATATAGTCAAGGACTCTATTTCATTTACAGTAGTGCCAAAGAAGATGAAATATCTTGGAATTTACTTAACAAAGGACATGAAAGATCTCTATAAAGAGAACGATGAAACTCTGAGAAAATAAATAGCTCAAGATGTTGGCTGGGAGCTTATAGCACAGTGGTTACAGCACCAGCCATATACCCTGAAGTGGCAGGTTAACACCCTGCCCGGGCCAGCTAAGCAACTGCAACAAAACAATAGCCAGGGGTTGTGGCAGGTGCCTATAGCCCCAGCTACTTGGGGGGCTGAGGCAAAAGAATCACTTAAGCCCCAGAGTTTGAGTTTACTGTGAGCTCTGACACCATGGCACTCTACCAAGGGTGACATAGTGAGATTCTGTCTCAAAAAAAATAAAGAAAGATAATAGCTGAAGATGTTAACAAATGGAAAATCATACCATGCTCATGGCTGGGAAGAATCAACTTTGTTAAAATATCCTTACTACCCAAGGCAATCTACAGATTTAATGCAATCCCTATTAAAGCACCATTGTCATACTTTAAAGAACTGGAAAAAATAGTACTTAGTTTTATATGGAATCATAAAAAACCTCGAATAGCAAATACATTATTTAGAAATAAGAACAAATCAGGAGGTATCACGTTACCGGATTTCAGCTATACTATAAATCTATAGTGATCAAAACAGCATGGTACTGGCACAAAAACAGAGAGGTAGATTTATGGAATGGAATAGACAACCAAGAAATAAACCCAGCTACTTATCATCATTTGATCTTTGACAAGCCTATCAAAAATATTCAGTGGGGGAAAGACTCCCTATTTAACAAATAGTGCTGGGTGAACTGGAGGGCGACCTGTAGAAGATTGAAACTGGACCCACACCTTTCACCATTAACACAAATTGATTCTCACTGGATAAAAGATTTAAACTTAAGACATGAAACTATAAAAATACTAGAAGATAGTGCAGGGAAAACACTTGAAGAAATTGGCCTGGGAGAATAATTTATGAGGAGGACCCCCTGGGCTACTGAAGCAACACCAAAAATAAATTCTGGGATCTTATCAAACTAAAAAGCTTTTGCACAACCAAGAGAACAGTAAGTAAAGCAAACAGACAACCTTCAGAATGGGAGAAAATTTTTGCAGATTATGCTTCTGACAAAGGTTTGATAACTAGAATCTGCAGAGAACTCAAACTAATCAATATGAAAAGAATAAATAATCCCATTTCTATGTGGGCAAAAGACTTGAACAGAAATTTCTCTGATGAAAACAGGCACATGGCCTACAAACACATGAAAAAATGCTCATCATCTGTTGCTGCCACCCAGCCCCTCTGATCAATAACGCAGAGGCAGCATTGCAGATGGAATGATTGATGGCTGACGCTCACTCTGGCATTCAGGGGCTGAAGCTCGCTCAGGCATTTCAGCAAATTTATTTCTTCCAGCAAGGCTTACATACGCACATAACTTAATCAATAAGCACATGACTTAATCTTATGACTTGATCAATAAACATATGATTTAAACCTGACCCCAGGCCTTTTACCGCCTGGTACTTACAGGTCTATGGATAAATTGAACTAACTGATAAACACTTATTTTATGTAAAACTATCCTTATCAGCTAAGGTTTAACTGGCTTACCTGATAACTAGTTACCAAGGTTATTCTTATGCTAAGTAATAATCCTTTAACCGACCATTTGGAGGCAGTTAATCCTCTTAAGGGAGTAGCCTGGAAAATCCCACCAGAATTTTTCCTTTCTGACTCACAAAAGACTTTAAACTTGCCTTCACAAAATGGGAGACTGATTGACCTTACAAGGGTGCAGATGACTGTGCCCGGACATCACCCTTAATCATCAGGGAAATGCAAATCAAAACCACTTTGAAATATCATCTAACTCCAGTAAGATTAATCACAAAGTCCCCAAACTACAGATGTTGGCATGGATGTGGAGAGAAGGGAACAACACTGCTGGTGAGAATGAAAACTACTACAACCTTTTTTGAAAGAAGTTTTGGGAACACTCAAGGAACTAAAAGTAGACCTACCATTTGATCCTGCAATTCCTCTACTAGGTATATACCCAGATGATTAGAAATTATTTTACAGGGCAACACCTATGGCTCAATGGAGTAGGCACTGGCCCTATATGCCAGAGGTGGCAGGTTCAAACCCAGTCCTGCCCAAAAACTGAGAAAAAAATTCTTTTACAACAAAGACATTTGCACCAGAATGTTTGTTGCAGCCTAATTCATAATAGCCAAGACATGGAAACAGCTCATCGACCCATGAATGGATTAATAAATTCTGGTATATGTACACTATGGAATACTAGGCAGCCACAAAAAAGATGGGGACTTCACATCTTTTGTGTTTACCTGGATGGAGCTAGAACATAATCTCTTAGTAAAGTATCTCAAGAATGGAAAAAAAAGTATCCAATGTACTCACTACAACTATGAAATCAAGATATAACCACCTACACACTCATATGAATGGCAAAACATAACTATAGTCCAGAAAGTAGAAGGGAAAGAGGAGAGAGATGGGAAGGGAAGGTGGATATGGGAGGAGGGAGGGTATTTGGGGGGACCTCACCAAATGTGCATGATGCAATGGTACATTTCAAAGCTATTAAGAAATGAGTATAATTGTGATGGATGTATTACTTAGCTCAATGTAAGCATTTCACATTGTGTATCAAGCAATACACTGAACCCCTTAAATGCATCAGTGTACAAAGTTATGATTTAATAAAAAAATTTAAAAATATATATATATATAACCTCACCAAATAGACTAAATAAGTTCCCAATGATCAATCCTGGAGGGAGGGAAGTATGTGACATCTCAGAGATTTCACACTAACTGTTTTTTAAAATTAAATATTTTATTGACATGTAGTATTTTACATATTTATGCACTTATTATAATAATATTTTATAAGAAGCATAGTAACCACAAAACAAAAACTGATAATTGATGCAAGAAAAGTAAGAAGTAAGAAATTAAAACACGCTACCAGAGAAAATCACTTGTCCACAAATGAAGACAATGAGAAAGGAAGAAAGGAAAAGAGGACTTACAAAACAATCAGAAAACAAATAACAAAACTGCAGTAATAAATCCTTACCTATCAGTAATAACACTGAATGAAAACAGACTAAATTCTCCAGTTAAAAGACATAGAGAGTCTGAATGATCCATTTTTTAAAGACCCAACTATCCCATTGAACAAGAAACTCACTTATCCTTCACCTAAAAAGACATGCATAAACTGAAAGTGAAGGGATGGAAAAAGATATACATGAAAATTGAAACCAGAAGAGCAGAAACAGTTATACTTATATAGAAAAAATAGATCTTAAGTTAAAAACTGTAAAAAGAAACAAAATTATATAATGAAAATGGGGTCGATTCAACAAAAAGATATAACAATTGTAAATATATAATGCAGCCAACATCAAACTAAACATATCCAGAAAATATTAATAGATCAAAAGGGAGAGACAGATTACAACACAAAAATAGTAGAGGACATTAACATCCCATTTTCAGAAGTGAATACTGATGAAAGAGGTTAAAGAGGACACTAAATAACAGAAAGAGATCTTATGTTCATGAATTAAAAGAATTAATATGTAGCATTGTTAAGATGTCCATACCACCAGATGGCTACAGATTCATGGCAATTCTTATCAATAGATCAATGACATTCTTCACAGAAATAGAAAGAACAATCCTAAAATTCACATGGAACACAAAAGATTTGTAATATCCAAAGCAATCCTGAGCTAAAAGAAAAAATCTGGAAGCACCACATTACCTAAATTCAAAATATATTTCAAAGCTATAGTGACCAAATAGCATGCTCCTGGCACAAAAACAGACAAAGATGAAACAAAAAAAGAGATGCATTTATAGCCAACTCATTTTCAACAAATGTGCTATGGACAATTTGGGGAATGTCCATACATTTGGGGAAAGGACATTCTCTTCAACAAATGGTGCTGGGGAAACTGAATATTCATATGCAAAAAACTGAAACTAGACACCTATCTCTCACCATATACAATAATCAAATAAATATGGATTAAGAACTTAAATAAAGACCTATGGCTCTGAAATTAGTATAAGAAAACAATGGGAAAATGCTTCAGAACATTGGTAATCAAAAGATTTCTTGAGAAAGACTTCAAAAGCATAGTCAACCAAAGCAAAATTTAACAAAAAGGACATCAAGCTAAAAACCTTCTACCCAGCAAAGGAAATAATCAACACAGTGAAAAAAAATAGAACCTACAGAATATAACAAAATATTTGCAAGCTATCTCTTCAACAAAAGGATTAATAACCAAAATATTTAAAGAACTCAATTAATATCAAAAGAAAATCTGATTTAAAAATAGTCAAAATATCTCAATACACATTTCTCCAAAGAAGATATACAAATGCCCAATTGGTGGTGGGGTCCATAGCTCAGTCAGCAAGGGCACAGACCACATACTTCTAGGGCGGCAGGGTCAAACCCAGCCTGGGTCTGCTAAGCACCAATGACAACTGCAACCAAAAAATAGCCAGGCATTGTGGTGGGCGCATGTAAGCCCAGCTACTTGGGAGGCTGAGGCAAGAGAATCGCTTAAGCTCAAGAGTTGGAGGTTGCTATGAGCTGGGATGCCGTGGCACTCTACCCAGGGCAACAGCTTGAGACTCTGTCTCAAAAAAAAAAAAAAAAATGACCAATTGGCTTGTGAAAGAATGGTCACCACCACTAATCATCAGGGAAATACAAATCAGAACCACAATAAGGTATCATCTCACTCCAGTTAAAATGGCTATTATAAAAAAGTCAGAGTGTAGGGTGGTGCCTGTGGCTCAAGGAGTAGGGCGCCAGTCCCATATGCTGGAGGTGGTGGGTTCAAACCCATCCCTGGCCAAGAAAAAAAAAAAAAAAAAAAAAGTCAGAAAGTAACAAATGCTGACAAGAACACAAAGAGAGTGGGACACTCATATACTTTTGTTGATAGTGTAAATTAGTACAGCTACTATGGAAATAGTAAAGCTAGAACTACCACGTGATCTAAAAATCCCGCTACTGGGTTTATATCCAAAAGAAAGGAAATCAATAGATCACAGAGATAAATTCACTCCTATCTTTACTCTAAGACTAATCACAATAACCAAGATAGGGAATCAAGTCTATTTATGGATGAATGAATAAAGAAAATGTGGCATCTAGACACCATAGAATACTATTCTGCCATTTAAAAAATGGAATCATGGCATGGTGCCTGTGGCTCAATGGGCTAAGGTGCCAGCATGTACACCTGAGCAGGCGGGTTCGAATCCAGCCCAGGCCCGCCAAACAACAATGACGGCTGCAACCAAAAAATGGACAGGCGTTTGGCGAGCACCTGTAGTCCCAGCTACTTGGGAGGTGGAGGCAGGAGACTCGCTTGAGCTCAGGTATTGGAGGTTGCTGTGAGCTGTGATGTCACAGCACTCTCTCCAAGGTGACAGCTTGAGGCTCTGTCTCAAAAAATAATAATAATAATAATAATAAAATAAAAAATGGAATCATGTCATTTGCAGCAACATGCATAGAACTGAAAGACATATAAGCCAGGTACTGAAACAAAAATATCATATATTCCTACTCAGATGTGGGCACTAAAAAAAAAAAAAAATTATCTCATGGAAATAGTGAATAAAATGTGATTAACAGATACTGAGAAGGGGAGAGGAGCACAAAGAAGAGTTGGTTTCTCAGTACAAAAATGTAGTTAGATAGAAGGAATAAGTTCTAGCATTTGATAGCACAACACAGCAAACTATAGTTAAAAATAATTTATTGTATATGTCAAAATAGCTAGAAGAGAAGAACTGGAATGCTCACAACACCAAGAAATGATAAAAGTTTCAGGTGGTGAATATCTCAATTACCTAGATTTCACCATTACACACTGTATACTTACATGAAAATACCACATATACTCCATAAATATGTACAACTATTATGTGTCCCTAAAAAATAAAAATAAAAAATCTAATAAAAGAAATCAGAGGTTTAAATAAATGGAAAGAGTTTGACATTTATCTACCTAAATTAATCTATAAATTTAATGCCAATTGCTATCAGAATTATAGGTAGACTCTTGATATGAACAAGCTTATTCTAAATAGTTCTGAAAGAGAATGCAATTGGAAAACTCATACTACATAATTTTAAGAATTACTGTTTAGCTACACTAAAAGAAACAGTGTGGTGTGGGGAACGAGATACAGATCACTAGAACAAAATAGAGAATTCAGAAATTGACCCCCATGTATGACCAAGTAATATTTGGTAATATTTAACTGCCAAAGCAATTCAATAAAGGAAAGATAATGTTTTCACAAAACTTCCTAGAACAAATGAATATCCACAGGAGGAAGAAAAAAAGAAAGGATTTCAATTTACACTTCAAACTGTATGCAAACATAGTTCACAACAGGAGACTGAGGCAGGAGTATCACTTGAATCCAGGAGTTGGAGTTGCTGTGAGCTAGTCTGATGTGGCAGTACTTTAACCCAGGGGACAGAGTGAAACTCTCACAAAATAATAAATACTGTAAACAATGAATGGCTATTTCTGGAAAAGTTTGTCCTGAGATAAGTTATCATTTTGTGATTTTCACAATTGGTGATTTCACTTGGAACATTTTAGGAGTAAAAAAGAGAGCTTTTTATAATATGCCAGACACAAATCAAGCACCAAACAAGGCAAATGGGATGTTTGCCCTTCATGCCCCAGAGCCAGAGACCGGGCCAGGGCAGTTTGCTGCACACTCATCACACTCCTGTCAGGTGATGACATTTTTGGTTAAAAGTCTGATCTGGCTGCCACGTGGTGAGAAATGAGGGGCCAAGAGTAAAGGGGGTCCCATTACCCAGGAGAAATGGCTCCAGCAAAGACCACGGTGTCTTGCACTAGGATGTTTGAGGAAAAAGAACAGAGAGTTAGAAGGTGGGATCTATATAGGAAAGGGGATGGATTAGGTGTAGAGAGAAGAAATAGTGGTTGCCAGGAAAGGAACAACCCCAAGGCTGAGCCAGTGAGTGGATCTGCACCATTTGAGACAATCACCAGCAACAACAACCTTGCCCTGCACAGATGTGCATGGGCTCTGCCTCATGGATCCGCCCTCCCTGCCCTGTTCTAGCACGCTAACTGCACAAACTCCCCATCCCCCATCTAGAGTGCTTCTGACCCTGAGCCTGTGTTGTGCTGGGCCTCCTGCCAGAAATGCACATTCACATGCCAGCCCCTTCATATTCACACCACTCCCACCCCCTAATTATTTAAGTCTCTGGCAATTCCATGTCTGATCCCAGCCAGGGCATTGCCTGGCATAATACTGAGTCTCAGGCCCCACACAAGACCTGATGGCTGAGAATATGCTTTGTAACAAGACCTTCAGGAGATTCCCAAGTACCGTGAAGTTTATAGAACACTATAGATATCCCCTACACATCCTGAAATCTTCAGCTCAGGGCCACCTTCTGCAGGGAGTCCTTGTGACCTTCCCAGTGCTTGCTAGCCAATGCAGTGACAGTGAGAGAGTGTGTAGCTTCAGTATTGAGTGTGCCAACCATAGTGACCTCCTCAGGGCAGCCCAAGCTCTCTTGAGGCCCTGTCAAGACCTTCCCACACTCCCATAGGTAAAGAGATCTCTGGAGATATGTCACAGTATCTTCTCCCCTTTCACCACCACACACTGGAACCTACCCGGAGGTTCTTAAGGCACTGAGAGTGTCACCTGTGCATCCGGCCCTGTGCACCCCTCTCTCTTACCCATCTTTGTTTCTCTCCAAATTTAGCTTCCTCCACATTGAGTTTCCATCTATTCTGCTGCCTGGAATGTTCTGCCTCCCAGCTTCCTGAGTTCTGCCTTCAGATCTCAGGTCACATGTCCATCCCAGTGGTCTACAGTCCCACACACCTTGGCCCTGCCCTAAATGTCTGTAAAGCAAGTGTTATCTTAGTGTCCCTGGGTCCTGACTGTCCCCCTACCCCTCTACAGAATGTAAGCTCCATGGTCCTTGGGCTTCCTCAAGCTGTTCTGCCATTTCTGCCTCACAAGCACCTGCCACCATACTGAAGATACGAGAGAAGCTCAAAGATATTCACAGATGCTAGAGATGCATAGGAACACAGCAACACCCATGCTTCGACTGCACAGAGCCACAGATGTCTGCCAAGTACCACAGAGGCCTGCTGTGTCCTGGGAGGCTGAATCATCTACTCTGCATGGCCTGGGCCCTCTGGGTGCTGGTGCTTGGGGTCCCAGTAATGAAAAGGGGGAAAGCAGGAGAGAGGGGTGTGGGCAGGATTCTAGAGACCTGGAAAGCTACATCTTGTGCTCAGATGACACCAACCCTTCCTTGCTCCCTTCAAGCCTGGGGTGGGGGCAGCTGCCCCAAGGCTGAGTCTGGGCTGCTTGATGCCTTGGCTCGTCCTTGCCTTTGACCTTTGCCCTGAGGTGGGATGTGTATCATCACCACAGTCTCTGTATCTGCACATGTGGGGTGCAGAGTAGCCTGTTGAGTTCCTGTCCTGATTCTGATGCCACCATCTTTTAGTTATAGATTATCTAAGAGTCTTTGGGATATGTACAAATTGAGTGTGCAGGATTTTTTCCTTCTCATTTTATTTATTTTAAAACCTTATTTCACTAAGGTTATCTTTATTTCTACATTTTATTCAGGTTTAACATAACAAGTAAGTTTGCCTATGTCTGTATTGTGGTGTTTGTGTGTGTATGACAGACTGTTTGCCTTCAAGAGAAAAATGGGTTTTGAGTACATATAATTTTTAAATGTTTAAATAATAAGTACTAAAATCCTAAAGCAATAAAGTTTTCTTTGGAGTTCAAGATGAGAATCAATGTCTGCAAAATGTCAACTTCCCTTTATTAGAGAGGGTAAGACTAAACTAAAAATATGATTAACTTTAATTGGCAATATTTATGACTATTTTTGCATTGTCATTCACAGTCAAAACCTATTCACACAAACTGTTTTTAGAAAACTATTTTCTAATAACCACTCACAGCAAACAGAAATCGACATGGCTTTTAATAACCCTCTCTAATGAAAAAATAGCTTTCAACTTATGATGCTATCTCTCAAACTTTATTAAGAGTAATTTCAATATGAATAAAAGAACTTAACTAAAAATAATTCAATCAAAGTCTCCCTCAGAAAGAGAAGCACTGGCTGAGGCTGAGGCTGTGGCCTTCAGGACCTAGGTACAATCAAACCAGCAAGTCATCCTGGACCACTGAGCCCTCACAGCAGTGACCCTGCTCCCTCGTGGGGAAGCTGATGGCTCATGGTCCCCCTCATACCTGTAGTTCCTTGTGGGGTACAGATGGAGCTCCAAGGCAATAAGGCCACTCAGGAAAGGCTGGAATGTGTCCTTGAAGGCACCAGCTTCTGCTTGTTGTAGTTGTTTTCTCTCCAGAACAACATGACATCACACTCAGTGGAAACAAGGGCCATCTAGCTATCTTCACTTCATCACCTATGGAACAAGATGTCTCTCTTGTAAAAGCTAGTGGCTCTCTCCAATTTCTGGCTCAGATCTTCAGCCATCTTCTTGTTGATGTCTGTTGTCTTGATGTCTTGTTGATGTCGAGCACAGTTAACCATCACTGACTTGTAGGAATCTTCTCTGTCTCTAAGCAGTGGGCTTCTGCCTCTGTGAATTTCCCCTCAGCTCCCATCACATGTTGTATTCCAAAGCAGGGAGCATCTCAGAGATGGTTAACTGCACTCAGCAGACAAGAGACATCTACAAGGAGATGGCTGGGGACTTGGAAAAAGCTACTACCTTTTACCAGCTCATAAGTGATTAGCTGAAGACAGCTGAATGGACGTCCACTGCCATGTGACAGCTGCCACGTCCACTTGGTGTGATGTCAAGACACTCAGGAGAGAAAACAACTATAGCAGGCAGAAGCTGGCTGCCCTCAGGGCCATATTCCAGCCTTTCCCGAGTGACCCTTTTGGTTCCTCTGGCTCCACCAGCAATCCACAGAGTTCTGGAGGGGCCAGGGGGACCCTGGGCCATCAGGTCCCCCAGAGAGAGGACAGTCACTGCTGTGAGATCTCCAGGGTCCAGGGCAACCTGCTGGATTGATTGCGCTGCCCCTGCAGCCTGATCCTGAAGGCCACAGCCTAGGTGAGCATCATCTGGTTCTTCTTCCTCTGAGAAGGCAAAAGAAATGTGTAGACCCACCACTCCCACCTTAGTGGTACCTGGATGCTGGTAATTAGCAGGCCGGCCTCATCTCCTGCAAGGCCACCTCCCATACCCAGAACCTGAGCAGGTAACAGCCAGGGACAAGGGCTTAAGGCAACCCCTTCTCTTCCTGCCTTGGTTCCTAAGGGCCATCCACCTAAGGCTGAGAAACTTTCTGCTCTGCTCTGAGCTTCCTTTAAAATGGACCTTAGTTTCCAGATTGTCCATCAACCTGGAATATAATTTCTCCTAAATTTTGGTTTGTGTAAACACTTCTAAATTAATGTTCCTACCATTCCAGCTTACCTGGTTTATCAAAAGCTAACAGTTGCGGGAAACAGTTGCATAAAAACACCACACACGGAGAGGTTGACACATTCTCCCACTGGAAAACAGATTGCAAATCCCCTAAAACCAAGACAGCTATGCTGTTTGCAAAGAAAACAGACTGGAAAACAGACTGCAAATCCCCTAAAACCAAGACAGCTATGCTGCTTACAAAGCATGTTCACACACATCACATTTACGCCTTTACACCCTTCCGTGTCAATCCTGGCAAACCTAACAGCTGCCAGATTGGATTTATTAGTCTCTGAGAATGGTAGAATCGGCCCTGATAAAATAGCTATCGAAGGGGTGCTTTTCTACTTGCCCTGATGGCTGGAGTTCTCAAAAGCGACAGCTCTGGACATTTGGCATGCTAGCTGGTTCAAATGCCATCAACCTTTCTTGAAGCACCAGAGGCCGGAGGGGAATGAACCCCAGGAGGCTTGAGGTGTGCTGGGGTATGCGCACGCTGGGGGAGGAGCACAGTGAGGCCCAGGAAGAGGAGCTGGGGCTGCGGTGTCGGTCCGGAAAAAGCTGCACCATCCAGGACTCCACCTCATACAGAGAGGCGGGGATTTGGCCATTGCCAAAAAGGGGCAGCTCAGGTGCCAGGCGTGTTCGGTGCTGTTGGAGAATCCTCAGGGGCTGATTCAGAGGTTGAAACTCGAGTGAGGACCAACCTAGCTCACAATCCCGGGAGGCAGAATCTACAAGAACTCGCCGGAGGGGAGTACCTTCCAGGAGACTGACTGAGCCAGCGACTTAGAAAGGTGACCCTCCGTCCACTTTCCTGGAGGAGAGCGCGCAAGTTGCAGGTCGCAGCAAACGCAGCTAAAAACTCGCGGCAGGGCTCCCAGGGAGGCTGGATCCTAAAGGAGGGGTAGCCGCTGCGGCTTTTACGAGGTCAGGGTGGAAGCGAGTCAGTCGGAATTCCAGAGGCGCCTCTGCCCCCTGGCTGGGTGTGTAGGACCCTGGCGCAGCGTTCCGCTTTCCCGGGTGCCCCGCCTCGCGCTTGCTCTCCTGCTCACCGGTGATGTCCAGGTTGTCGTGGTGGTCTAGGCTGTGCAGTTCTAGCGGCGTCCAGCTGCGGCTCTTCTTTACGCCCAGAGAGGTCGCAGCCCGTCAGAGGGCCACGACCCGGGCCCGCGCGCCCGGACCTCCGCCAGTCCCTCCCGCAGGCGCATCGGGCAGCCGGCTCAGAGCGGCCCTGAGGGGACGGCTGGCGCCAGGCAAGCCCCGGCCGCAGCCAGAGCCCGAGCCAGACGAGCGTCCGGCCCATAGCGCCCGCCGTGCTCCCTCCGCACCGCTGCTCTCCCTTCAGCCGCACCTCTAGCTACAGCGCCTCCCGCTGCAGCCTGCGCCCCCTGCCGGTGCCCAGCTGCCCGTAGACGGGCGGTGCAGCCAGGGCGACCGTGGGTAATCGCGTGCGCCTACTAAGCTGCTGTTCCTGCGACCCCAGTAGGACTGTTCCGGGGACCCCAAGAGGGCTGTTCCCATAGAGGTTCGTTCTCGAAAAAAGCCCGAGGTAAAGAAGAATCTGAGCGGTTTCTACAATCAGAGAGAGGATAAGCTGTGAGCTAGGCTCAAGCCAGCGCACTCTAGTCAGGGCAGCAGAGTGGGACTTTGCCTCGATAAATAAATAAATAAATATCTAGAGGGTTCATGTAGCAGGCATATGGCAAAATTGGCGCACATTGAAATCTTCACTAGCATTTATAAGAAGGATTGGTTTTGTTCCATGATATTCTCCTAATCCTAGCTTTAATCTGAAATTCCCCATATTTCTAAAAATCATTTAGAACTGTAAAAAGGAAAGGAATGAATATTGGTTGAGCTACCACCACATGCTGGACATTGTGCTAGGGGTTTCACACAAATGCCCTGGGAGATACTGCTGATACAGGATTCCCCAGCTCAGGGCGAGACCGGGAACCCCCATTTTCTAGGCGTGGGTGAGCTCAGAAATCAGTCTGATCACAAACCGCCATCTCTAGGCACAAACCGGTTTTTTGCAGGCCACAAAGAAATTTGATTGGTATCTCCTCTGGGCTGCCCCTCCTAGAATAGGGAACACATCCTACTGCCTGACCAGGAGCATTTCTTTTCTGTTCTTTTCAGTGGTTTGTGAAAATGGAAGTCCATAGGGTGCCTGCTAAAAGCCTGCTAGGCTGAAAAAGCAGAGAGTGAAATTGATTTTTAGCTCTTACTGAAAAACTATGAATTAATAATTTTTCTGTATTTCACTGTCAAAACCAACCATCTTTTCACTTGGTTGATTTTGTTTTGCAAACATCATAGAGTGATTTACACAAACCCAGATGTCTACTATACATCTAGGCTACATGATATTGTTGCAGGAAGATGAGGCTCAATGAAGAGAAAGAGCTCCCAAACACTATGTTTATAAGAGGAAAGGTTCTGTATTGCAGCCAGTGGAGCTTACAGCAGAGAAGAATTAGAAATGGTCTTGCTCCCGGACTGCCTCGGTCTTTCGCTTTTTATCTCCAGTCAAAAAGTTCCAACCTACAGGTAACTTTCTCATTGGTCAGTTTGAATCAAGCAGGAGATGTGTTCCAATACCCATAGTACTTTAGAATTTCGCAGAAGTGGAAATTTCCAGGTTCCAAGAAGTCACTTCTACAAATTCCCAAGAGCTGGGTTACCGGGGAGAGGACCCCACAGGTGTATCCTTGTGTCTCTGAAGGGGAGTCTTAGGGAAAGTTGCCCCTTTCCCCTAAATTGGTTTGCTGAAAAGATCAACTCACAGTTATAGTAGATTAATAAGAGAAAGGTTTATTTTCAAATACCATACACATGGGGAGAACCACAAGAATTATTTCCTAAAGTTTCAGTGATAGTCAGTGGCTTTTAAAGATGCTTTTTAGAAGGGAGGGGGGAGAGAAACTGGAAAGTATACCTGCAGTAAGTGGTTGCTAAGGGGGGATGGGTAGATGGGGGGAAAACATTTATTTGTGAATTAACCTGAGAGACAGGTATTGTGCTTCAAATGACCTTATCATAGGTGTATTACCATGTGATAAGGAGTCTAGCAGCCCTTTAAGACAGAGGAAAATCTTTGTTCAAAGTTCCCTGACTATGAATAGCCTTTAATTAAAAATTATCTTTATACCAAGGAATCATATTTTGGGGTGAAATTTTCTTAGCTCCTCCATCTCCTTAAGAAGACCTATTCTCCTGGACCTCACCCTTCTCAGGTATCCTCTCTCAATATACTCTATTGCGGGCTTGGCCCTGGTAGCACAGTGGTTACAGCGCCATCCACATACACGGAGGCTGGAAAGTTCGAACCCGGCCCAGACCAGCTAAACAACAATCACAACTGCAACAATAAATAGCCAGGCATTGTGGCAGACACCTGTAGTCTCAGCTACTTGGAAGGCTGAGGCAAGAGAATTGCTTAAGCCCAAGAGTTTGAGGTTGCTGTGAACTGTGACACCAGAGCACTCTACTGAAGGCAACATATCTGTCTCAAAGAAAAAAAAATACATACATATACATACACACACACATAATAGTCTATTGCTTCTAAACTACAAATATATATATATATATATATAATAGTCTATTGCTTCTAAACTACAAAATAAAATCTTAGGGCCCCCCTCCTTCCCTGGTGACTGACTGACTAGGCCCCCTCTTGACCAAAGGGATCCCTAAAACTGAGTGGCTAGCCATGAGAAAAAAGATCAGACTTGCCTCATCATGCCCCTCCTTCTTAGAAATTCCCTTTGTGACACATTAACAGGCCTGAGGCTATGTAAACCTACCTGCAGGTCTTCAATATACATAACAAACTACTTGAGTCTGTCCTGATACTTTGTCTCTCATTAACTGACTCTTTATCTTAAGCATTCCATTTCACTAACTCCTGATCTCTTAGACAAAGACTAACTCTTTCTGCCAATTGTTAGCTAAAGAATCTTTAAACCCACTATCACCTCGCTCCTCCTCCCCCACCCAGATGTCCCACTTTGGGGGACCAAACCAATATATGTTTTTCATGTATTGATTTATGACTTGACCTGTAATCCCTGTCTCCCTAAAATGCATAAAACCAAACTGTAACCCCACCACTGATTCCACTTGCTCACTTGTCATGAGCTCCAAGGGTGTGGCTCCAAGTCATGCTCCTGAAATTTGGCTCAGAATAAACCTCCCTAAATTATTTTACAGTCATCTTTTTAGTCAACACCTGTACTGAGGCAAGAAAGTAAAAGCAGAGCTAAAGATCTGTCCTGGCCACTCTGTACAGGCATTAGCCAAACAGTCTGTAACACTCCACTGTAGCAAATGTCTCTGTTATCTGTATATCTTTCCCTTGGTAGGTGCTGGGCCTAGATAGTAACCTTGCAACTTCCTTAGCCTTCTCTCACCCGGTGTGAAGGGCCTGGGCCAATCTGTCCTTCCCCTGAGTCCCAAGGCTTTCACGTTTGTCACGTACCTCACATCTTTTATGACTCTCACGTGCACCCTAGCCCTAAAAAAATGTATAAAAGAAAGGCAAGAGATTGAGTTGGTAGGCTCGGTTTTTAGGACACTAGTCCGCCGAGTCTCCCGGCCGGAATAAACTCGCTGCTTCCTCCATCAACTGGTGCCTGGAGTCTTCTGTCTGCGTCGGTTTCCCTGCTACACTACCATATGCCAGAGTCTGGGACAATTGCAGGAGACCCAATGGGGGCCGAGGAACCAGGAAAGATATGACATACATGATTCACGGAGCTTGGAATTTAGTGGGGAAGACAGATAAGTAACTAAGGAATTGCAATTCAGTTTAACAAGTGGTGTGAAGGAGATATACAAAGAGTGGTGGGAGGCCAG
The DNA here is from genome assembly GCA_963573935.1 of Arctocebus calabarensis. Taxonomy (NCBI): domain Eukaryota; kingdom Metazoa; phylum Chordata; class Mammalia; order Primates; family Lorisidae; genus Arctocebus; species Arctocebus calabarensis. Next base: position 63,389 of record CAUYON010168790.1, read on the forward strand.
GCACAGTGGCTCACATCTGTAACCTTAACACTTTGGGAAGCTGAGGCAGGAGGATTGCTTGAGTTTGAAATGAGCCTGGGCAACATAGTGAGACCTTTTCCCTATAAGCCAGGCATAGGGGTGCATGCCTGTAGTCCCAGCTACTCAAGAGGCTGTGACAGGAGGCTCACTTGAACCCAGGGGTTTGAAGTTGCAGTGAAAAATGATAGCACCACCACTGCACTCTAGCCTGGGCAACATAGTGAGACCTTGTTTCAAAGAAAAAAAAAAAAGAGTGGTGGTAGCACAGAGGATGGGGACTGGGTGGCATGGGGTGGAGTAAGTGTAAGGATCAAGTTTGACTCTAAGACAAGGTGGTCCTGCCTAGGAGTGGGACATGAACAGTGATACATTGTATCAGTTAGGGATGCTTTCAGGTGCAAGTAACCTAAATACCTTCCGACTGGGGCTTGAAAAATAAGAGTCAGAGGTAGATTTACTGAACAGCTAATGGGGCAGAAGCTTTGAGCCCCCCACTGGCTTGCAGGGGTGGCCACCAAACCCCAGAAAAGGCCCCAGTAATATGTTTATAGGAGCATATATTTTTGCAGAATGTTCAGAATACTTGAATCCCAATCAACTAAAACTCTTATCTGTTTTCACTCTGAGGTCCTTTATCAACTTCCCTTGTGTATAATGGTGCTAGAGGGCCACAAGCATTTATAGAGTCCATCTAAGGGGAAGTTGAATTGGGGACGCATTTAGTATGGATATATTTAGGCACTTTGCAGTCACTTTCATGAATAGTTATGCTGTTGCCTGGAGTCCAGTATAGAAACGGCTTATTGAAATACTCCGACTGTGCATAGCAGGCCAACTCACCACAGTTAGTGGCCCTCATCATGGTGCCAAGGTACAAGGCTACAGCGTCACAATATGTGGGGAGCAGAAGAGAAACAAGGTTGGAAATATTTAGAGCCAGAAATTTGTTCTGTCAAAAAGGAATCCAGAGGTATATGAGACAGTTAAGCTTTTATGATATTTCCCAGGATTTTGGAAATTTTACCTGGTATTTGTCAGCTTTTAAAATTTGTAAGGGTGTTATGATTTCTTAGGTCATTCTAAATAAATAATTAGGCCAGGCATGGTGGGTCATGCCTATAATTGTAGCACTCTGGTAGGCCGAGGCAGGTGGATTGCTTGAGGTCAGGTGTTGGAGACCAGGCTGAGCAAGAGCAGGACCCTCCACCTCTAAAAAAAAATAAAAATATAAATCAAAAAGTAAACAATCACACACCTACCACTTTTGTATTGATGATTTTGTACTCTTTTTCTTAAAGAAGGTCTCTCAGAATGGTCTAATTGTCTCCAGGCTTATTTTTCTCACATAAAAAGAAGCCTGCAACAGGTGGTCCTGAGGTTGGTTCAGTGGTTTAGTAACATCAGGTATTGTATGGTGATTTCTGGGATTCTTCTGAGCTTCCCATCCAAGTTGGAAGTGGACTGCCACAGTGCACAAGCACCACTTCCTTCTGTGACAGTTTCCAAAGCAGGAAGCCAGAGGTCAGCAGGAAAAATGGCTTCCTGGCTTGGCACCCATAGCTCAGTGGTTAGGACCCTGGCCACATGCACCAGGGCTGGTGGGTTGGAACCTAGCCTGGGCCTGCTAAACAACAATGACAACAACAACAACAAATAGCCAGGCATTGTCGTGGGCCTCCTTCTTGGGAGGCTGAGGCAAGAGAATCCCTTGAGCCCAAGAGTTGGAGGTTGCTGTGAGCTATGCCACCACAGCACTCTACCAAGGGCGACACAGTGAGACTCTTGTCTCAAAAAAAAAAAAAAAGAAAAGAAAAGAAAAGAAAAAGAAAATCATAAGGAAGAGAAAAGATATTTACTATTCATTAAGTGGAAGTGGAGCATCATAAAGCTCTTCATCTGTTTCATCTTCTCACTGAGTAGGCAGAGGAAGAGGAAGGAGAAGGGTTGATCTTGTTGTCTTGGGGTGGCAGAGTGGGAGAAAATCCACACAGAAGTAGCCCTGTGCTGTTCAAACTTGTGTTGCTTAAGTGTCAACTGTACTCAATTCTGCAGTGGTAGTGCAAAGACAACTATAGACAACATATAAACAAATGCCGTAAGCAAATATCACAGGTTGGGTGGCTTAAACAACAGAAATTCATTTTCTCATAGTTCTGGGGACTTGAAGTCCAAGGGCAAGGTGCCAGCAGGGTTGGTGTCTGCTGAAGGCTCTCCCTGTGAGTTGCTGATGGCTGCCTTCTCCCTATGTCCTCATGTAGCCTTTTTCAGTGTGCAGGGAGAAGAGAGTGAGGTCTCTGCTATCTCCTCTTATAAGGACACTAAACTTTTTGGACAAAGGCTCCACCCTCATGATCTTATCAAAACTCAATTATTTCCTTAGAGCGTCTATCTCCAAAAACAGCCATGTTGGTGATTATGTCTTTAATGGATAAATCTTATTTTATTTATTTATTTATTATTTTTATTTATTTATTTTTGAGACAGAGCCTCAAGTTGTCACCCTGGGTAGAGTGCTGTGGCATCACAACTCACAGCAACCTCCAACTCCTGGGCTCAAGCGAGTCTCTTGCCTCCGCCTCCTAAGTAGCTGGGACTACAGGCACCTGCCACAAGGCCCAGCCATTTTTTAGTAGCAGCCGTCATTGTTTGGCAGGCCCGGGCTGGATTCTAACCCGCCAGCTCAGGTGTACGTGGCTGGCGCCTTAGCTCATTGAGCCACAGGCGCCAAGCCTATTTATTTATTTTTTTAGAGACAGAATCTCAAGCTGTCACCCTGGATAGAGTGCTGTGGCATCACAGCTCACAGCAACCTCCAATTCCTGGGCTTAAGCAAGTCTCCTGCCTCCGCCTCCCAAGTAGCTGGGACTACAGGCACCCACCACAACATCCAGCTATTTTCTGTTTGCAGTCATCATTGTTGTTTGGCGGGCCTGGGCTGGATTCGAACCCACCAGCTCAGTAGTACATGGCTGGCGCCTTAGCTGCTTGAGCCACAGGTGCTGAGTCAACAAATAAATTTTAAAAGAACACAAACATTCAGGTCACAACAGAGAGAGGTAGGTGGCTGCTGACTTCTGGATGGGCCAAAGGAATACAGGTGGGATACTTAAAGCATCTGCTCTAATGTCTAACAAAAGAGAAACAGATAAACTCAGTTGCGCTAGCGTCATAGGCTAGAATGTTCTATAGCAACTAAATTGAATGAACTAGAACTCCGTAGGTCAACAAAGACAAATCTTGAAACTATTACACTGTAAAACTTTACTTTTTTCTTGAGACAGAGTCTAACTTTGTTACCCTCGTAGAGCGCTGTGGTGTCATAGCTCACAGCAACCTCCAACGCTTGGGCTCAAGCAATTCTCTTGCCTCAGCCTCCCAAGTAGCTGGGACTACAGGCGCCCACCACAATGCCCAGATATTTTTAGAGACGGGATCTCGCTTTGGCTCAGGCTGGTCTTGAACCTGTGAGCTCAGGCAATCCACCCACCTTGGTCTCCTAGAGTGCTAGGATTACAGGCATGAGCCACCCTGCCCAGCCAGTAATGACTCTTGATATGGGTTATTCCATGTATTGAGAATGCTGGACAAAACATAAACCTTAGAAGAAGAGATGTCTTAGTCTGGTTGGAGGATTTTGCTTTAATTAGACATCTCCTTATTGAGGTTACATATTTATGTTAAAAATAAATTATTAGAGTGGTTTCAGACAATAACACAGTTTTGAACATTGGCTTTGTTTCTGGCAGGCTTGGTGACCAAATTACTAGTGACTAGTTCACTAACTAGGTCATTCAAGGAAATCAAGTTAACACAAAAGAAACATGTCACCTAAATGCACTTGATGGTGTTAAAATGTCCACCTTCTTAAACCGTTATAATGAAATTAGTTCTGAAGAAAACAGTCAGCCAACATTGAAGGAAATATGTCAGCTCACATAATAATTGAAAACCCAGGAAGTAAAATGATTTTGGTCATGGATGGATTCAGGGCCTTAAATAATATTATTATTAGTAGTATAATAATAATCTCTCCATTTCATAGCCCTGCTTTACTTTGCAGATAGGCTCCCAGATGTGATAGGGATATAAAGTTGACCTACAAAAGCAATAGACAGGCCAGGTGTGGTGGCTTATACCTATAATCCCAGCACCCTGAGAGGCCAAGGTGGGTAGATGGCTTGAACTCGGGAGTTCCAGACCAGCCTAAGCAAGAAAAAGACCCCATCTCTGAAAATAGCTGATCCTTATGGCTGGTGCCTGTAGTCCCAGTTACTCAGGAGGCTGAGGTGAGAGGATGGTTTGAGCCCAAGAGGTTGAGGTTTATGTGAGCTATGATGCCACAGCATTCTACCAGCACCCTCCCAAGGACAAGAAAGTGAGATTGTCTTTAAAAAAAAAAAAAATAAGCTATAGCCTCCCAACCATCCAGTTCATCAACTCAGTGAAAAGAGATATTCATCTTTCCTATCTCTGGCAGCAAAATCTCAAAGCAGAGTCTGATTGACTTGAGTTTGGTCACATGTTCATCCGAGAACCAATCACTGATTAGCCATCTTGAGTCACATGTTCGCTCCTTTCACAGGGAAGGGCAGATACTATGAATCCACAGCCCCAATGGGACAAAATGAACAGAGGTTGACTGGTTGCCTAAGGAAACAGATCATGAATAAACAGATCTCCCCCATATTTTGCTTAATCACAAACTAATAGTCTGCTGAAGCTGCCCACACTAACTCATGACAGCCAATCATGGGCATCTTTTTCCAGCTCCACGTTCTATAATAACATACAGGTAGCTTGAAATCAGCCATGGGGGCAGTATTTATACCATGGAAATTGGCAAATTCTATACATGGAGATTTTCTCTCTGGAGCTGGCTGACAGACAGGAGCACCCTGCTTTCCCAAATCATATGCTACTCTTCTTTTCTTTTACCCTTACATGAATATCTTTCAAGAAATATTGGTCAGGGATTTTGTGAAATGTCCTTCAATTTGGGTATGTCTGAAGTTTTTCTCTAGTATGTCTTTTTATCTCATTTTTTTTATTGTAGTAAAATAAAACCATTTTAAAGTGTACAGTACAGGCTCAGTGCACATAGCTCAGTGGTTACAGTGTCAGCCTAACATACACGGGGGCTGGCAGGTTTGAACCAGCCTAGGCCTGCAAAATAACAAAGACAATTACAACAAAAAAATAGCTGGGCATTGTGACAGGTGCCTGTGGTCCCAACTACTTGGGAGACTGAGGCAAGAGAATTGCTTAAGCCCAAGAGTTTGAGTTGGTGTGAGCTGCAATGCTTCGGCACTCTACCGAAGGCAATATAGTGAGACTCTGTCTCAAAAATAAATAAATAGGACTTGGCGCCTGTGGCTCAGCGGGCTAAGGCACCAGCCATGTACACCTGAGCTGGTGGGTTTAAATTCAGCCCAGGCCTGACAAACAACAATGACGGCTGCAACCAAAAAAATGGCTGGGTGTTGTGGTGGGTGCCTGTAGTCCCAGCTATTTGGGAGGCAGAGAAAAGAGACTCACTTAAGCCCAGGAGTTGGAGGTTGCTGTGAGCTGTGATGCCACGGCCCTCTATTCAGGGTGACAGCTTGAGGCTCTGTCTCAAAATAAATAAATAAATAAAAATAAAAAATAAATATTAATGATATTAAGTACATTCACATTGTTGTGCAACTAATGTACTTCTCCAGAAATTTCTCATCATCCCAAAATGAAACTCTGTCTCCATTAAACAATTAACTCCCCACTTCTTCTTCCCCCAGTCCCTAGTAATCATCATTCTACTTTCTATTTCTATGATGAATGTTATACTCTAGGTACCTCACATTAGGGAAATTGTACAATATTTTTCCTTTGTGTCTAGGTTAATGCATGTTGTAGCATGTGTTAGAATGTCATTCCTTTTTTTTTTTTTTGAGACAGAGTTCCCACTTGCCCAGACTAGAGTGCCAAGGCATAAGTCTAGCTCACCATAACCTCAAATTCCTGGGCTCAAGTGATCCTTCTACCTCAGCCTCCCAAGTAGCTGGGACTACAGGCACCTGATATAAAACCTGACTGATTTTTCTATTTTTTAGTAGAGATGGGGTCTCATTCTTCCTCAGGCTGATCTTGAACTCATGAACTCAAGAGATCTTTGTGCCTCAGTCTCCCAGAGGGCTAGGATTATAGGCATGAACCACTGCACCTGGCCAGAATATCCTTCCTTTTTAAAGCTGAATAATATCCCATAGTATGGATAGATCACATTTTATTGTGTGTATTCTTCTGTCAATTACTTATTTGCCAGTCTGAATCACATGCCCACTACTTTTTTGTTATGATGGTTAACATTGCTGTGAATGTGGGTCTATAATATCTGCTCAAGTCCCTGCTTTCATGTCTTTTGAGAAGATATCCAGGACTGTAATTGCTGGGTAATATGGTATTTCTAGGTTTAATTTTTGAGGATATTGCTATACTATTTTCTTTTTTTGAGACAGAGTCTCAAGCTGTTACCCTGGATAGAGTGCTGTGGCATCACAGCTCACAGCAACCTCCAATTCCTGGGCTCAAGCAAGTCTCTTGCCTCTGCCTCCCAAGTCGCTGGGACTACAGGCGCCCGCCACAACACCTGGCCATTTTTTGGTTGCAGCCGTCATTGTTTGGCTGCCTGGGTTGGATTTGAACCCGCCAGCTCAGGTGTACGTGGCTGGCGCCTTAGCCTGTTGAGCCATAGGCGCAGAGCCTATACTATTTTCCATAACAGCATTTCTAACCTACTCCCAGGTGACCCTGAGACTGCTGGTCCTTGGATGACACTAAGTGACAAGCCTATGCTATAGCTTGCTCATGATTGAGTAGTCCAGTTTATACCAAAAAAATGACTCTATTCCTTGAGCTCCTGAAAGGCCAGTTGCCCCAGCATAGGCCCCCAAAGTCCAGTGCACTCCAGCCCCTTTGCTGTTTAGTGTAATATACACAGTCATTGTAATTGAACAGTGTCATGAGATCAATACTTCCTGCTATGAAAACAATTTTTGTAGCTTGGCCTAAGCATTTACTAGCAGCAAGAGACACACCAGACACCTCAGATTACAGCCTCAGTGCACATGTAAAAGTTATACTTAAAATAAAATAAAAATAAATAAAAGGGAGCATTCATGGGCTGATTTAAGTTTCTGCTTCTTATGACTGAGAAAAATCAGTATTTTGAAACTTTCCATAAATCTTTTGATTATAATCACTAATTTCATGCCAGAAATCTCACTTCTTAGAATTTTAACATCATAGCCCATGTCCCTAAGGGTTTATTCTAATTTGTTTCCTAGAATCTGGAATAATGTATTGCAAAAAGAGACATATGGGGTATTAATGAATCTCAGGTGAAAACCCATTGAAAGAGCCATAAATGGAAACTAAAAGCCAATTAACACTTAGCAAAATTTTGTACTTTTCCAGAACTGTCAGTGTATAGAAGAGTGAAAAGAAAGCAGTTGTTGATACATACTGAATAGTTAACAGACACTAACATCTTAGTCCATTTTGTGCTGCTAGAACAGAATACCTAAGGCTAAGTATTCGGTGTCATTTATACTGAACAGGAATTTACTGGGTTGATGGTTCTAGAGGCTAGAAAGTCCAAGATCAAAGCGGCTGTATCCAGTGAGGACATTTGTTATCCCCTGGCCAAAGGTGGAAGGGCAAGAGAGCATGAAGGAGTAAGAAAAAGAGAGGGCCAAGCTCAATTACATAACAAATCCACTGTGAGATGACAAATCCAGGCTTGTGATAACAAGATTGAAGGGGCACAGTCCCCTGCACCCTTGTAAGGTGAATCAGTCTCATTTGTGCTCCTTGATGTATGAGGCCCTGAGAAGGAACATTTCTAGTACTTGGGCTAGATGTGAGTTTTGGGGGATATTTGCCCCCAGGTTGCAGAAGCAGCCTTACTGAAAAACACAGGCATGGCTAGGTGCCTGTGGCTCAAGCGGCTAAGGCACTAGTCACATTCATCTGAGCTGGTGGGTTCAAATCCAGCCTGGGCCTGCCAAACAACAATGCCAGCTGTAACCAAACGGGCACTGTGGCAGGTGCCTGTGGTCCCAGCTGCTTGGGAGGCAGAGGCAGAAGAATCGCTTGAGCCCAGGAGTTGGAGGTTGCTGTGAACTGTGATGCCACGGCACTCTACCCAGGGTGACAGCTTGAGGCTCTGTCTCAAAAAAGAAAAAAAAAGAAAGAAAAAGAGGCAGTTACTATGCCCTAAAGAAAAGAATGCTGAGGGCCCCACCAAGTCGCAGCTGGGACTGATCACCTGCCTGGGCCAGTGGGCCGTTGCACTTTGTTCCCTACCTTAATTTACACAATAACTTTCAGTTAATCATATAGGGAAGCAGGCAAACAGAACAGACAACCCAGCACCTTTGTGGTTTATCTCCATTGTTGTTTATCTCCAAGCAGGCCATTCTTAGTTTAGAAAAGTGTGTACAGGCGGCGCCTGTGGCTCATCGAGTAGGGCACCGGCCCCATATACCGAAGGTGGAGGGTTCAAACCCAGCCTCGGCCGAACTGCAAAACAGAAAAATCGCCAGGTGTTGTGGCGGGCGCCTGTAGTCCCAGCTACTCAGGAGGCTGAGGCAAGAGAATCGCCTAAGCCCAAGAGTTGGAGGTTGCTGTGAGTGGTTGATGTCACGGCACTCCATCAAGGGCGATAAAGTGAGATTCTGTCTCTACAAAAAAAAAAAAAAGAAAGGTGTGTACGTGCTTTGCTGCATTAATTCTGACAAGGAATTTTTGTGACAGTTTTTGTTACCTTTTGTGTTCTTTATTCTTGGATATTGTTATCTGATGATTTGGGATTTTAAGAATCTTAGTAAAGATGAGTTTTTGCTTAGTGCCCAAGCAAGCCTCCATCTTCCCTTTTCAAATCAATTATTTTGTCTGTGGTGCTCCTTCTGTGTCACTGACCAAGTAGGCTAGTCAATTCTTTTGGATATATAGCAACACCAGATAACAACTAATCACCTTGTAAAGGTCCTCCCTCTCAACACTATTGCACTGGGGATTGCATGGACCTCGAGGGACACATTCACATTGTAGCAGATACCAAACGCTATTCTTCATGTGCTACCTTGTTTAGCTTTGTTAAGAATACTTTTGGAGGCTCAGTGTCTGTGGCTCAACGGGTTAAGGCACCAGCCACGTACACCTGAGCTGGCAGGTTCGAATCCAGCCCAGGCCTGCCAAACAACAATGATGGCTGCAACCAAAAAATGGCCAGGCACTGTGTCAGGCGCCTGTAGTCCCAGCTACTTGGGAGGCAGAGGCAGGAGCCTCACTTGAGCCCAGGAATTGGAGGTTGCTGTGAGCTGTGATGCCACAGTACTCTACCCAGGCGGACAGCTTGAGGCTCTGTCTCAAAAAACAGAATACTTTTGGAGGCTGGATGTGATGGCCCATGCTTATAATCCTCATAATCACTTTGGGAGGACTAAGCAGGAGGATCACTTGAAGTCAGGAGTTCATGGGCATCATTGTTAGACTCCATCTCTACAAAAAATACAAGGTTAGCCAGGCATGGTGGCACATATCTGTAGTCTCAGCTACTTGGGAGGCCAAGGCAGGAGGATGACTGGAGCCCAGGAATTTGTGGTTACAGCAGGTTATGATCATGCCACTGCACGATAACTAGCTTGGATAATAGAGAAAGACCCCATCTCAAAATAAATAAATAAAATAAGAAAGTACATCTTAATCCTTACCAGGTGCTGTCAAGTGGCTTTCCAAAGAAGTTATACCTTGCACCCAGGCTGGTGGGTTTGCTAAACAAACAAACAAACATAGGCAGGCGTTGTAGTGGGCACCTGTAATCCCAGCTACAAGGGAGGCTGAGGCAAGAGAATCGCTTGAGCCCAGGAGTTTGAGATTGATGTGAGCTGTGACACCATAGCACTCTACTGAGGGCAATAAAGTAAGATTCTGTCTCGAAAAAAAAAAAAGAAAGAAAGAAAAAGTTGTACCAATTTACTACCCTATTAGCAAATTAGATTTCTCCAATTCTTTACATCCTCACCAATGTTTGTTAATACTAGATTTACCTTTTTTCCTAGTCTGAAGTATATCTTATTGCTGTTTTAAATTGCTTTTGAGGCTAAAATACCTTTCCATATTTTTTACTCTTCTGTGAATTGCTATATTCTTTGCACATTTTCCAAGTAGATTATTTTCCTTTTTCTTGTTAATTTGTATAAACTCTTTTCCTTCTTTTTCTTTGGTTGGGGGGCAGAGTGTCACTCTATTGCCATGGCTAGAATGTCATGGCCTTAGTCTTGCTCACAGCAACTTCAAGCTCCTAGGTTCAAGTAATCCTCCTGCCTCCCGAGTAGCTGGGACTAGAGGCACCTAGCACCATGCCTGGACAATTTTTCTTTCTTTCTTTCTTTCTTTTTTTTTTTTGAGGCAGAGTCGCACATTGTCACCCTTGTAGAGTGCTAAGGCATCACACTTCACAGTAACCGTAAACTCTTGGGCTTTAGTGATTCTCTTGCCTCAGCCTCCCAAGTAGCTGAAACTACAGGCACCTGCCACATTGCCCAGCTATTTTTAGAGATGGGGGTTTTGCTCTTGCTCAGGCTTGTTTTGAACCTGTGAGCTCAGGGCAATCCACCTGCCTCTGCCTCTTAGAGTGCTAGGATTACAGGTGTGAGCCACCGTGCCCTGCACAATTTTTCTATTTTTAGTGGAGATGAGGTGTCACTCTTTCTCAGGCTTGTCTCAAACTCCTGGACTCCAAGTGATACTCCCAACTTGGCCTCCCAAAGTACTAGGATTTATAGAAACCCTTTACATATTTTGGAGATAAATTCTTTCTCAGTTGTATTTGTTGAACATATTTCTCTTCTCGGTCTCCAGCTTTTCTTTTCTTCCTATTCCAAGTTTCCTACTATAATATTTCCCACTAATAAGTGGGAAAAATAATATTTTTATAATTAAAAAGGGTATATATTTATTTATTTATTTGGAGACAGAGTCTCACTTTGTTGCACTTGGTAGAGTGCTGTGACATCACAGCTCACAGCAGCCTCCAACTCTTGGGCTTAAGTGATACTCTTGCCATAGCCTCCCACGTAGCTGGGACTACAGACGCCTGCCACAACACCTAGCTATTTTTTGTTGCAGTTGTCATTGTTTTTTTAGCTGGCCCTGGCCAGGTTCGAACCCGCCAACCTTGGTGTGTGTGGCTGGTGTTGTAACCACTGTGCCACAGGCACTGAGCTATAAAAAGGGTATTTATTTTTAAAAAGAGGGTAAGGAAGTAAAAGAAGAAATGGGAACTCTTTATATTCATGCTCATGAGTTCCTGACTCAAGGGAGGATAGACACTTGCTGATGGCTGCCCCAGCTATTTGTTGTTTTCATTTGTTTTGTTTTGTTTTTGGAGACAGTCTCACTCACTTGCCCTGGAGTTGAGTGCCATGGTGTCATAACTCACAGCAACCTCAAACTCTCGGGCCCAAGTGATTCTCTTGTCTCAGCCTCCCCAGTGTCTGGGGCTACAGGAGCCTGCCATAATGCTTGGCTATTTTTAGAGACAGCCTTGCGCTTGCTCAGGGTGGTCTCAAATTCCTGAGCTCAAGCAGTCCACCTGCCTAGGCCTCCCAGAGTGCTGGGATTATAGACGTGAGCCACTGTTCCCGGCGGTGCCCCAGCTCTTAAAGGAAACTTGTTTTAACCAGTGACTGTCCACTGTTCCTCTATGACTCTCTCCTGTTTGCAGAGCATACAATTCAGTGACATGTAGGATGGCCACAATGTTGTGCTAACATCACTTGTATACATTTCTAAAATCTGTATCAGTACTGTATAATTTTTTTGTTTGAGACAGAGTCTCACTATGTCACCCTTGGTAGAGTGCTGTGGCATCACAGCTCACAGCAACCTCAAACTCTTGGGCTTAAGCGATTTTCTTGCCTCAGCCTCCCAAGTAGCTGGGACTACAGGCACCCGCCACAATGTCCCACTATTTTTTTGTTGCAGTTGTCATTGTTGCTTAGCTGGCCCAGGCTGGTTTGAACCCACCAGCCTCAGTGCATGTGGACGGCGCCCTAACCACTGTGCCATGGGCACCGAGCCCATAATTTATTTATTTAATTCATTTTTTTGTTGTTGTTGAGACAAAGTTTCACACTATGCCCCTGAGCAGGGTGCAGTGGGCGTGGTAGCTCACTGCAACCTCTGACTCGGGCTGTGGGCATCCCGCTGCCTCAGCCTTTGGAAGCTGCTGGGATAACAGGTGCCCGGCTGGATTTTTCCATTTTTTTCATGAGTCAGGGTCTCACTCTTGCTCAGGTCAGTCTCAAACTCCTGAGCTCAAGCAATTCTCCCTCCTCAGCCTTCCACAGTGCTGGGATTACAGGTGTGAGCCACCGTGCTCAGCTATTTATTTATTTTTTTTGAGATAGAGTCTTACTATGCCACCCTCGGTAGAGTGCCGTGGCACCACAGCTCACAGCAACCTCCAACTCTTGGGCTTAAGCGATTCTCTTGCCTCAACCTCCCTAGTAGCTGGGACTACGGGGGCCTGCCACAATTCCTGGCTAGTTTTTTGTTGTAGTTGTCATTGTTGTTTGGCAGGCCCAGGCTTGGTTCGAACCCACCAGCCCGTTTTGTGGCTGGCGACCTAGCTGTTGAGCTGCAGGTGCTGACCCAGAACTTCATGATTTTTATAGCTAAATATTAATAATATGCCATTGTACAGCTATACCACAATTTGTTTACCATTGATGTGATGGTGGACATTCATCTTTTTTCCACTTTTAGTCTGTCTTAAGTAATGTGCTGCTATGAACATTTCTGTAAGTGTATTTATTTAAATGCATATTTTCAATTCTTTTGGATATATATTTATACCTACCCAAACTCCAAAGCTTTTTTGTTTTTTTTTGAGACAGAGCCTCAAGCTGTCCCCAGGGGTAGAGAGCTGTGATATCACAGCTCACAGCAACCTCCAATGCCTGGGCTCAAGCAATTCTCCTGCCTCCGCCTCCTAAGTAGCTGGGACTACAGACGCCTGCCACAACACCCAGCTAGTTTTTGGTTGCAGCGTCATTGTTGTTTGGCCGGCGGGGGCTGGATTTGAACCCATCAGCTCGGGTGTATGTGGCTGGCAACTTAGCCGCTTGAGCCACAGGCGCTGAGCCAAACTCCAAAGTTTTATCCAGGGGCAAACTTTCCTGTCATCAGTCCACAGAGCTTTGTCACAAGAGAAGAGAGCTCCCCACCTAAAACACTGAGGCTAGGACAAAGCCAACACCCCCAAAATGGCTTCCAAGGTCCTTTCCCATCCATTCCCAATTTATAATGTGAGTTTCAGCCCCACAGTCAATTTTTCCAGACTAACCACAGCTCCCTGACTTCACCATTTTAAAAAATGTTTTAAAATAGGCTTCGTATTTTAGATCAAGCACAGACTTACATAAAAATAGAGAAGATAGAATAAAGGGTTTCATATACCCCACCCTCAGTTTGGTACATTTGTTCACCATTAATGAACTGATATTGCTGCATTGTGATTAGCTAAAGTCTATGCTTTATTCTGATTTCCAAATGTTTGACCTAATGTTGCTTTTCATTTTTAGGCTCCCATCCAAGATATGATGTTTCATTTGGTTAATTTGGTCATCATGTCTCCTCAGCTTCCCTTGGCTGTGACAATTTCTCAGACTTTCCTTCCTTTTTTTTTTGACCTTGATGGTTTTGATGAGTACCAGTTGGGGATTTGGTAGGAAGCCCCACCACTGAACTTTGTCTGATGGTTTTCTCATGATAAGATGGAGGTTATGTGTTTTGGGGGGGAAAGTGATTTTCATCACATCCTTTCAACAGCACATTCTAATTATCAACATGACCTATTACAGTTGATGTTGAACTTGGTCACTGGGTTTTCTTTTCTTAGTTTATGGAGTTGTGATTAAATGCTTTGATATAGATTTGTGTCTTACTCACTTTTGTTCCCACTTAACAATATGATGTAATAGCTCCTTACTTTTCAGAATACTTTCACGAGACATAACCAATGTCTGTCCCCAGCACATTGTCCTGTACTGAGAAGGGAGCCTGAGTCCAGGGAGTTGCACTGAGAAACATTATGTAGCCAGCGCTCATGGCCAGATGAGTCCCTACTCTCAGGCATATAAGATCCCAGTCAGGTCATGTGCCTGGTGTGGGACAGTTTTGCTAAAAGTTTCAAGATTTCCCATGTGCTATTAGTAATGGGGGGTGGGGGAGGAGTAATATAAAACAAACCCTGGAAGTGATCCTGTTTCATGTGCGGTTCCCTAGATGAACTTGTGTTTAAGTGCCTCAAAGAGCACTGGCCCCCAACATTTTGGGTACTAGGGACCAGTTTCATGGAAGACAATTTTTCCACGGATGGGGAGGGGCATTAGATTCTCATAAGGAATGGGCAGTCGAGACCACTTGCATGTGCAGTCCACAGTAGGGTTTCTGCTCCCATGAGGATCTAACACTGCCACTGATGTCACAGGAGGTGGCGCTCAGGAGGTGAGGTCTGCAGTGGGGAACGGCTGTGAACACAGAAGAAACTTCACTTGTCAGCTTGGTGCCCTCACTTTCTGCTGTGCAGCCTGGTTCCTAACAGGCCACAGGTTGGTTCTGGTCTGTCCTCTGGGGGTTGGGGATTGCAGATCTGGAGGCAATGCTCCAGGAAAGGACTGCAGCAGAGAGAAGGGGAGGAAGCCTAGCATGATGAAGTTTCAGCTGGAATCTAGCTTCACCCTGATTCCAGGGAACCTGTAGCGTGAGTTGTACTACAAAGTGAAGTCCCTGCTAGATGAGTGAGGCCAGCTTTTATACCCCATTGTCAACTGGGCATTGGCTCAAGGTCACTGCTCTGAGACAGAAGGACATTACTGCCTGGGCAAGGTGCTCCTCAATGACCTGATGCGTCCATGAGAAGGGCACTTCATTGCAGAGAGGCCAGCAGCCCACACACACAGATGCCAGAGAGGGCAGGACAAGTCCAGTGAAGGATGTCTGAGCTGAGCACTGCAGTTATTTACACAAACACAAATGCTCCACAGCAATGGAGAAAGCAACTGCACTTACTTAGCTCTTGGACTACCATACAGCAGGGAAAATGAATGAATTGTCACACTGTCCTAGTCTGCTCAGGCTGCTTTATAACAAAATACCATAGCAGTCTATGGGATTTTGTTGTTTGGCTTAAACAACAGACATGTATTTTCAAAGTTCTGGAGGCTGAGACATCCAAGATTAGGGTGTCAACATGGCTGGGTTCTGGTGAGGGCTCTCTTCCTGGCTTGTAGATGGCCACCTTCTTGTTGTATCCAAATATGGTGGAGAGCTCTGTGTCTCTTCTCCCTTTTTATCTTTTTTTAAGAGATGAGGGTCTTGCTTTTTTACCCTAGCAAGAGCCTTCAGAGAGTCATTTTGCCTTTCTTCTTCTTCTTCTTTTTTGGAGACAGAGTCTCTCTATGCTGTCCTTGGTAGAGTGCTGTGGCATCACAGCTCACAGAAATCTCAAACACTTGGGCTTAAGTGATTCTCTTGCCTCAGCCTCCCTTGTAGCTGGGACTACAGGTGCCCGCTACAATGCCTGGCTATTTTTTGTTGCAGGTGTCATTATTGGTTAGCTGGCCCGGGCCAGGTTTGAACCTGCCAACTTCAGTGTATGTGGCTGGCACCGTAACCACTGTGCTACAGATGCCAAGCCACTTTGCCTTTCTTTGATGAGAGGACATGTAACAGGTGCCATCTGTGAGAAGTGGCCCTCATCAGATATCGAAACTGCCAGTGCCTTGATCCTGAACTTCCCAGCCTCTAGGACTGGGAGAAATATATTTTTCTTTCTTTCTTTCTTTTTTTTTTTTTGAGACAGAGCCTCAAGCTGTCACCCTGGATAGAGTGCCGTGGCATCACAGCTCATAGCAACCTCCAATTCCTGGGCTCAAGCGAGTCTTCCTGCCTCCGCCTCCCAAGTAGCTGGGGCTACAGGCGCCGGCCACGACGCCCCGCCAGTTTTTGCAGCCATCATTGTTGTTTGGCGGGCCTGGGCTGGATTCGAAACCACCAGCTCAGGTGTATGTGGCTGGTCCCTTAGCTCGTTCAGCCACAGGCACCGAGCCTCTTTCTTTCTTTTTTGAGACAAGGTTTCGTTCTGTCACCCAGGTTGGAGTGCAATGATATCATCATTGCTCACAGCAACCTCAAACACAGGCTCAAGTGATCCTTCTGCTTTAGCGTCCCAAGTAGCTAGGACTACAGGCATGTACCATTATGACTGAGTTATTTATTTATTTATTTATTTATTTATTTATAGACAAGAGTATCACTTTGTCACCCTTGGTAGAGTGCCATGGCGTCACAGCTCACTACAACCTCAAATTCTTGGGCTCAAGTGATCCTCTTGCCTCAGCCTCACCTGTAGCAGGGGCTACAGGTGCTTGCCACAGTGCTTGACTTATTTTTAGAGACAGGGTCTCATTCTTGCTCAAACTGCTCTTGAACTGCTGAGCTCAGGCAATCCACCCATCTTGGCCTCCCAAAGTGCTAGGATTATAGGTGTGAGTTACTGTGCCCAGCCTTATAACTGGCTAATTAAAATTTTTTTTTTTTGTTTTGTAGAGACAGAGTCTCACTATGTTGCTCGGGCTTGTCTCAAAATCCTGGTCTCCAAGTAATCCTTCCCCCTTGACTCCCGAAGTGCTAGGATTACAGGCACAAGCCACTGAACCCAGCCCTAAGAAATGAATTTGTTTATAAATTACCCGTGTAAGGTATTATGTTATATAGCAGCCCCAAAAGACTGAGGCACTCTCTGTTCATACACACACACACACACACACACGCCCTGTTCGTTCTGTTTCTCTGGGGAACACTGACAAATACAGATACAATACACAAGTGACCTGGATTTCCCCTTTAAGGAAAGAACTAGTGGCATTCAATGGATTTCCACTGTACTTAGGATATCTTGTGGCTCTTGCTTCCCAGCTCTCTGTGACCATCACGAACCATCTGCCTCTCACTTTCTGCATCCCAGCCACACTGGCCTGTCAGTTTTGGGAACAAGCTGAACTCATTCTTGCCACAGGGCCTTTTTACATGCTATTCTCTCTGCCTGAAATTGTTTCCCTGGTTGGCTTCATCTCACCTCAAATGTTGCTGTCTCCTCTGCGATTCTCTGCCCTCTGTGCATTTTCTTTTCTTTTTATTTGAGACTGTCTTCCTCTGTCATCCAAACCTGGAGTGCAGTGGTGTCATCACAGCTCACTGCAGCCTTGAACTCCTGGACTCAAGTGATCCTCCTGCCTCAGTCTCCTGAGTAACTGGAAATATAGTGCATGCCATCACACCTGGGGTGTATGTCATCACACATAGCTAATACTTAGTACATTTTTGGTACAGACAGGGTCTTGCTGTATTGCCCGTGCTGTTCTTGAATTCCTAGTCTTAAGTGAGCCTCCTGACTAGACCTCCCAAAGTGCTGGGATTACAGGCATGAGTCATTGTGCCCAGACTCTCTATGTATTATTATTATTTTTGTTGTTGGGGATTCATTGAGGGTACAAGAAACCATGTTACACTGGTTGCATTTGTTGGGTAAAGTCCCTCTTACAATCGTGTTTTGCCCCCAAAAGGTGTGGCACACATCAAGACCCCACCCCCTCGCTCCTTCCCTCTCTCTGTTCTTTCTTTCCCCACCCCTCCCTCATTCTTTCTCTCTCTGCTCTCCCCTTCCCTCACCCCCACCATGTCAATAATTATCATTAATTGTCCTCATATCAAACTTGAGTACATGGGATTCTTGCTTCTCCATTCTTGAGATGCTTTACTAAGAATAATGTGTTCCACTTCCATCCAGGTTAATACAAAGGCTGTAAAGTCTCCATTTTTTTTAATGGCTGAATAGTATTCCATGGTATACATATACCATAGCTTGTTAATCCA
>CAUYON010168791.1:0-17965 GCA_963573935.1 Arctocebus calabarensis
AATCACTTAAGACCAAGAATTTGAGCCTTTATATATACCAACAATAGTTATGCTGATAAAACAGTCAAGGACTCTATTCCAATCACAGTAGTGCCAAAGAAGATGAAATATTTGGGAGTTTACCTAATAAAGGATGTGAAAGATCTCTATAAAGAGAACTATTAAACTCTAAGAAAAGAAATAGCTGAAGATGTAAACAAGTGGAAAAACATACCATGCTCATGGCTGGGAAGAATCAACATTGTTAAAATGTCCACATTGCCCAAGCAATATATAATTCTAATGCAATCCCTATTAAAGTTCCATGTCATACTTTAAAGATCTCAAAAAAATAATACATGGTTTTTAATGGAATCAGAAAAAAAACCTCAAAGAGCTAGGACATTACTCAGAAATAAAAACAAAGCAAGAGGAATTACATTACCATACCTCAGACTATACTATAAATCAATAGTGATCAAGACAACATGGTACTGGCATAAAAACAAAGAGGTAGATGTATGGAACAGAATGGAGAACCAAGAGATGAACCCAGCTACTTACCATTATTTGATCTTTGACAAGCCAATTAAAAACATTCAGTGGGGAAAGATTCCCCATTTAACAAATGTGCTGGGTGAACTGGCTGGCAACCTGTAGAAGACTAAAACTAGACCCACACCTTTCATCATTAACTAAGATAGACTCTCACTGGATTAAAGATTTAAACTTAACACATCAAACTATAAAAATACCAGAAGAAAGTGCAGGGAAAACCCTTGAAGAAATGGGCCTGGGTGAATATTTTATGAGGCGAACCCCCCAGGGAAGTGAAGCAACACCAAAAATACATTACATTACTTGACCAAACTAAAAAGCTTCTGCACAGCCAAGAAGACAATAAGTATAGCAAGCAGCCCTCAGAATGGGAGAAGATATTTACAGGTTATGTCTCCAACAAAGGTTTGATAACCAGAATCCACAGAGAACTCAAACGTATTAGCAAAAAAAGAAGGAATGATCCCATCTCAGGGTGGGCAATAAAGATATATGGTATAACTGAGACTAAAAACTCACAACTTTGGGAGGGTTCTACTCCTATCTGTGAAAAAGGACTTAGAAATTAATTGATCTCTTCTATTTGTCAGGTGTGCCTGCCTTTAATTTGACTCCTCTACTTAACAAGCATTTTTTGTTATTATCAAATGCTCTCCCTCAATATGATCTTGTAATTCTCCTTTGGCCCACAAATAGCCACTTTCTTCAAAATCATGTACTCTTAAGGATATCTGATGATGAGAGTGAAATCCAAGCTCCTTGTGAAAAGGTTCTTACAAATTGCAAGTGGCAGAATTCTAGTTCAAACTAGACTACACAAAATAGAATAATTTATTAAAAAGATATAAGGACAGTTCTCAGAAACGTAGAAAGAGCTTCAGGCCCAGAGAAATCCAAACTCACGTGAACTTGGTGACTGAAACCAGAAGCCCAAGCACAGTCGTTTCTCCCTCTCTTCCTCTTTTCTCTGGGTTCTTCGTGCAGCTCCATTCTCTCCCCTGCGGGAAGCTTATCTTCACTGAGGTGAGGCTGCTTGCTGGACCTAAGGGGTGAAAGATTTTTTCCCCTCCAACTCTAAGAAGAGACTTCCAGGAATAGACTCAGACTGGCCCTATTTGTGTAAGGTGCCATACCTTAGATGAATCACTTTAGCAAAGGGGACATCAAATTATTATCACTCAAACTAGGCTATATCCCACCCTTATGCTGATTAAAGCATCCAAAGGAGAAAAACTTTGATTAGCAGCTCCTTTGTTATATTAGGGAGAAAGTCTTTTCCCCAACAAACAAAACAATGTGTCCACTACTATTGCAGTTACTGTTTCAGTGCAAAAAACCATTCTAAACTTAGTAGCATAAAATCACCTTTATATTTTCTTGATCCAGGATTAATACATGATATATAAATATATGTATTTTAAAGACAGAGTCTCACTTTGTCACTCTTGGTAGACTCCTGTGGCATCACAGCTCACAGCAACCTTCAGATCTTGGGCTTAGGCAATTCTCTTGTCTCAGCCTCCTGAGTAGCTGGGACTACAGGCACCTGCCACAGTGCCCGGTTATTTTTTGTTTGCAGTTTGACCGGGGTCAAGTTTGAACCTGCTACCCTTGGTATATGGGGCTGGCACCCTACTCACTGAGCCACATGTTTACATGGATGGAGCCAGAACATGGTGCCACAGGCACCGCCATACATGTTATATATTTTTGAAAGAGCATATCAGAAATGAATGTCATGAAAATTCAGAGTGCTTTCAAAAATTTTATATCCCTTAATATACAAACAACTTTATAAAGACTGTGAGTAGCACTGTACATAGATTTGATGCCTCAACTTACAGCCAAAGTTTTGTCTTTAAATCAAAACTGCATAAGGTGTCTTGCTGCTGTTAATAAAAACAATAAAAACAACAGAGACGAGAACACTAAGAGAATTGATGGCTACCTAGGAGGTGTTGACAGAGGATGGTGAACACAAGGACAATGAGGGCCAACTGCACATTCATTACTTTGACATGTTCAACAATGAGGTCAGATAGTCAATTATTAATGGTGGCACTGAGACCAAGGGCCTTTAAATGCCTTTATGGTTATTAAATTTTAGTTGGTGTTCTGTTATCTCAAAAGGCTTTTATGTTACTTGCTTGTGACCTTCCTATTACTACTTTTAGTATCCTAAGTATCTAAACATTTCTAAAGAATTATTTCCTAATCAGCTGAATGAAGGAAACTTTATTCAGATGCTTCTATAAACATAATTTTCTGTCTAGTTTACAAAATAATATTAACAGATGGATAGATCATCCTACAAAAAGGCAAATCATTTCAACCCACTATTTAATGATTTGATACAAAAAACTGCATATTAATTTGCCTGCTAAAAAATGTGTTTTTATTTTTATTTTGTTTGGTTTTTTTGTTTTTAGAGACAGCATCTCACTTTATTGCCCTGGGTAAAGTATTGTGGCATCATAGCTCACAGAAACCTCCAGCTTTTGAGCTTAGACAATACTCTTACCTCAGCCTCCCGAGTAGCTGGGACTACAGGTGCCCACCACAATGCCTGGCTATTTTTTTGTTGTTGCAGTTTGGCTGGGGCCAGGTTCAAATCCTCCACCTTCTGTATATGGGGCCAGTGCCCTACTCACTGAGCCACAGGCACCGCCTCCAAATGTGTTTTTATTTTACAAGTATTTTATTGATAGCAATCAGATAGCACCATTTATATTCCATAATAATAAAATAATGCACTTTTACTAAGCTTTTTCTTTATGAATGGCCTATCCTAACTTCCACTTCGATATTCATTCAGTATACTTAATATATTAATAAATTCTTGAGCATTGTTCTGATTTTCACACTTGCTATCATTTGATGCTATTGCATTCAGAAGAAACAATGCTTGACCAATGAAAAGCACACTGGCCCAAGTAACACCTGACCCTCTTTTAAGTCCTGGCTTGGGCATCTACTAGTGTTTTAAGAGAAGGTAGAGATTAGTACTATATAAGACTTAGTACTATATAAAAATTTGCTTCACACTTTATCACCTGGAGAGCTTTTTAAAGTCCCAATGACTTTACTTGGGATGAATTAAATCAGAATATCTGGAGTAAGAGCTAAATTTCCTCAAAATTTGGGAACCTTGGGACCACTTTACTAATTAATCTCTGATCCCTTCAGAGATTAATCCTTTAGAGTAATCCTTTCAGATCTAGAATTCTGTGATTCTGTGCCTTACTATATGAGGCAAAGAAGTATTCAGAAAAATATATACACTTACATATATGTATTTCAACAGAAAGGAAGCAGGACATTTATGGGAAAAACTCAATATGTTTAGGCTTGGTTCCTGTAGGCTAGGGCGCCAGCCACATACACTGGAGCTGACAGGTTCGAACCCAGCCCAGGCCTGCCAAACAACAAAGATAACTACAACCAAAAAATAGTCGGGCGTTGTGGCAGATGCCTGCAGTCCCAGCTACTTAGGAGGCTGAGGCAAGAGAATCACTTAAGCCCAAGAGTTTGAGGTTGCTGTGAGCTGTGAAGTCACAGCACTCTACCCAGGGTGACATAGTAGGACTCTGTCTCAAAACAACAAACAAAAAAATCAATATGTTTAGAAAGTGTAAAATAGAGAAAACCCTTTATTTGAGGCCTTCAGAAAGTGAAGCCTCTTGAGAAGTCAATTGCTAGAGTGGATTGCACTTTTGTTCAACTCTGGCCATTTCTACCAGAAGAAAAAAAGTGAGAAGAGAAACTTCAAGAACAAAATCACATTGTAGACAGACGCTGCCAAGCAGAGAGATTGATCATAGAATGTGAAATGTACGCAGAGTAAAAAGGTAAGAAAATAGAAAATATTCCATTATTTTATTTTCTTGTCATCATTAATCTCTCTAATTCTCTTCCTTCCCTCTTTTTTTATTTTCTTCTTATAGAAGTCAAGAAGGATGATGTATCCAGGGTTCACATAACCAAGATCCTGGCTACTTATGTATATTACGTTCAGGATTTTGTTCTTTTAATGGGTACAGGTAGGACAGTGATCATGTTAGTCTTGTTTGGGGTAATCAGGGAACTGTTAATGGATCTGTAGAATGGGAAGAGAGACAGAAATAATGTTCAGAGGACTTAATTAAAAGGCAAACTTGTGCCTTCTGACACAGGTTGGTCAGACTTATTTTATTGTTTAGGTCAATCTATACATACCTTTATCCACTTTAGCAGGCAGGTGCATCAATAAACTAGCATAGTGCATGAAACTCTGCATTCCCCTAGCATTTACCTGTGGATCAATACATTGTAATTGTGAGAGATTTCCCTGTGGAAACAGTCCTTAACCATGCTTGGATTCACTCATTGTAGATACTTTTATGAAATTCTTATAGAGAGGGCAGCTAGGCTCTTGTAGAGAGGTTTTGTGTACAACTTTTCTTAAAACAAGCTATATCTAAAATAAATTTGGTCCTTTTGTTTTTAAAATTTTATTCAATTTGGTTTTCTGGATATCAAGATATTAATGTAACTATAATTGATAATGTATTTGCATAATAAAAATTGTAATTTTAAAACATCAGACTGACTGTAATCAAACCAGTTTGCCCTCTTCTGGATTGATAAATCCAATGATGCTACCACAGATCAAAATGTTTGGGTTAAATTAAGAGTAGTAAGAAGAGAAAGGTCTAGATGGGAGAGAAGGGTATTGCTTAGAGCCAAGAACAGAAAAAAAAGAGTTTTTTCTGTTTTCCTTAATCTAGGATGTGGGCATTCTGTGGAGAGGAGCACAGATACATTGTTATCAAATTGTTGAAATCCAAGGACAAAGACAGACTTTTTAAAGCAGCAAGAGAAAAGTGACTTGTCTTATACGAAAGATCCTCAATAAGATTATTAGCAGATTTTTCATCAGAGATTTGGCAGAAGAAGACACTGGGTTAATGTAATCAAAGTGCTAAAAGGAAAATTTTTTAAAAATGAAACTTGTTAACCAAGAGTGCTCTATCTGGCCAAACTGTCTTTGAAAAGTAAGAAATTGACACTCTCAGATAAACAAAAGCTAAGAGAGTTTGATACCACCAATCCTGCCCTGCAGCAAATGCTAGAGGGAGCCCGGCCATTTGAAATGAAAAGACACTAGACAGAACTCAAAAGTTCATGACGAAATAATTGTCTCAGTAAAGATGAATATATTGGTAATTATAAAAGCTAGTATTATTATAACAGTAGTGTGTAATTCTACTTTTTATTTTCCACATAGTTTAAGAGATTAATATATTTCAAAAGAAAATTGTTAGTTTAAAAGCTAGTATTTTTGTAACTTTGGTTTATAACTCTACATTTTATTTATACATAATTTGAGAGATTATTACAATTTTTTTAAGGCAAGCATGGAACCAACTTCATTGAGAATGAGAAGAGAGGTTTACAGAGTAAGAACAAGATACAGGCTTACAGAGCAGGATACATTCACCACAGACAGGGAATGGGCCTCCACTGCCAGGGCAAGTAGACAAAGAGGACCAAAATTATTACATTTAAAAGAATTGCCAGGTCTGGGCTGTATACATACATATGTAATCTGTGACATTAATAACTGAAAGGAGTGGGGACAGACCTGTGAAAGGAGCAAAGTTTGCATATGTTATTGAAGTTAAGCTGGTAGAACTTTAGGATGTTAAATATAATCCTCATGGCAACTATAAAGAAAACAGCTATAGAATATATACAAAAGGAAAGGAGAAGCAGATTTATGTTTCACTATTTTAAAAAATCACATCAACTAAGCAATTAAGAAGATAAGAATGCAGGAAATGAGTGAAAGGAAAACAAACTGCAAAATGACAGAAAACCCAGTTATTGCACAAGAAGACAGGGAAAGGGGAGAGGGAGGGAAGGGGAGGGAGAGGAGGGGGGAAAGAGGATAAAGGGTGAGATCACACTTAAGGTCCATCTTTGAAGGCCAGAAGAAAACTACTAAATGCAGAACACAAATGTTTTCACACAGTAAATGAGAAAATCTCACGAATGTTATGTCGAACAGGTGAATGAAATTATCTTAGATTGTATTTGAAGCCCCCACACTGTACTCCATGATTGAACTAATGTACACAGTTATGATTCAATAAAAAAAAGGAAAAAATAAATAAATAAAAAAAGAAGTTTTTCTTTTAAGTCATTACTTAAATGTAAATGGATTAAACCATCAAAAAACAGAGTTTAGAAGAATGTATTTTAAAAACATGATTCAACTGTGTGCTGTGTACTAAAGACTCACTTTAGATCTAAAGACACAAATAGTTTGAAAGTGGAAGTGTGGAAAAGCTTATTCCATGCAAACAGAAACTGAAAGGAGGCATGGTTATCCCAATATAACACAAAAGAAACCTTAAGTCAAAAAGATTACCAGAGACATTCTGTCCACAGAAGGACATTATGTACTAAAAAGGATCCAATATAGCAAGAAGGAATAACAATTATTAACTCTTGTGCACCAAATAGAAAATCATTAAATACATGAAGCAAAAATTGACAAAATTGAAGGGTAAAATAGTCTACAATAAAGAGTTGAAGACATTAATACCCCACTCTTAATAATAGGTAGAACAACCAGACAAAAGACAAGTAAGGAAATAGACAAACTGAACAACACAATAGACCAAATGAGCTAACAGACACATACAGAACACTCATCCTAACAACAGAATACACATTCTTCTCAAGAGCACATAAGACATTTTTTCAGGATTGACTGTACTTTAGGCCACAACTTAATTCTCAATAAAAAATAGACATCATGCAAAGTATCTTCCTTGACCACAACAGGATGTAATTAGAAATCAATAACAGAGGAAAACTGAGATTTTACAAATTTGTAGAAATTAAACAAGACACTCTTAAACAATGTATCAAAGAAGAAATCACAAGGAAAAATGGGAAATACTTAAAGATTAATTTAAAGAAAAAAACAAAATAAAAAAATTTATGCGATACTGAAAAAGCAAAGCTAAGAGGAAAATTTATAGCTACAAATTCTTACATTAAAAAAAAACAAGAAAGGTCACTACAGAGTGCCAGGCATGCTCTGTTGGTAGCCGAGTTAAATGTTAGAATTGGGCCTCAGAGCATGAAGAAGCATTAAAGGGGCTGGATTGTTCCAGCTGTCCCAATGGCAGTCCCTGGGAAGTTGAGGCACATGGTTCCTGAGAGGGAGGATGCCACTCTCAATCACAGTCTCCCAGAGGGAGCAGAGAAGGTGAAAGGCTCCCCATAGTGTTCTAAATCAGCTTTTCAACAAACAGAAGCCTTCCTCATCTGCACCTAGAGAAAAGTGGCAACTTAGTGGTTCATCTTGTTGCCAGAATTTCTCTACCTGCTCAGTCCTTGATCTTGGAAATTCAAAGAATGAACCCACAACCACATGGATAGGTGACAGGATAGAGTTTATTGATAGAGAAAGGAATAAATAAGGAAAGAAAGGCAACAGAACCTCTGGCAGCAGAGAGGGAACCCAAGCGGGAAGCCGCGTGGGCCTTTTATCGAGGGGTTCAGGTCATAAAGGCATTTGTAACATACCAATAATATTATGAACTATTAAAATATTGGCTAGTTAAAAAAAAAAGAAAAACACCAAGAAAGACTTCAAATTGACCTAACTTTACATCTCAAAGAACTAGAAAAACTAGAAGAAAATAAAAACAAAACTAGCATAAGTAAATAATAAAGATTAGAGCAGAGATCAATGAAATAGAAAATAGAGAGATAATAAATAACAAAACCAAAAGTTGGTTCTTTGAAAGGATCAACAAATTAACAAAGCTTTATCTAGATAAACTAAGAAAAAAAAGAAAGAAAACTCAAATTACTAAAATCAGAATTAAAATTTAGATTACTACAGCTTTATGGAAATAAAGATTATGAGAGAGTACTATGAACAATTATACAAATGGATAACCCAAAATAAATGGATAAATTTCTAGAAACATACAATCAACCAAGACTGAATCAAGAAGAAAAAGAAAATATAAATAGGCCTATAGCTAATAAGAAGATGGAATCACTATTCAAAAATCTCCCAACAAGAAAGAGCCTTGGACTTCATAGCTCACCAGTAAACTCTACATTTAAGGAAGAACTAACACAAAATCTGTACTACTTTTCAAAAAACTTGAAGACAAGGGAATACAACTCATTCTAGGAAGAAATCATTACTTTGATACCAAAGTCAGGCAAAGAGACTATAAGAAAACTACAGGCCAATATTTCTTAAGAACATTGATACAAAAATCCTCTTTTTCTTCCTAAAGAAAATACTAGCAAACCAAATTTAGTAGTATATTAAAAGGATTATATGCCATGACCATATAATTTTTGGAATGCAAGAAAGATTCAACATATAAAAATTAACCAATGTAGGATTCCACACTAAGAGAATGAATTTTAAAAACACATGATCATTTTTATTGATGCATAAAAAGAATTTCACAAAATTCAACATTCCTCGACAAAAAGTACTCAACAAAGTAGTAATAAAAAGAATTACTTCAACATAATAAAAGCCATATATGTTAAACTCACAGCAAACATAAAACTCAACAATGAGAGACTGAAATTTTCCCTCCAGGATTGGGAACAAAACAAGGATGCCCACTTTCATCATTTAGCATAGTACTGGAAGTCCTAACAAGAGCAATTGGGCAAGAAATTAAAGGTAATCAGATTGGAAAGGATGAAGTAATATTATTTCTGTTCACAGATGATATGACCTTATATGTAGAGAGTCTACAAGAAACTATTAAAGCCAATAAAGAAATTCAGCAAAGTAGAACATAAAGTAAATACACAATAATCAGTTGCATTTCTCTCTGAGCAACCAACCCTGAGCAATCTGAGATGAAAATTGAGTAAACAATCCAAACTACGATAGCATTCCTGTTGCTATAACAAAATACTTGAGCCTGGGTAATTTATAAAGAAGAGAAATTTATTTCCTCATTTTTCTAGAGACTGAGAAGTCCTAGATCAAGGTGTTAGCAGATTCCATGTCTAATGAGAGCTGGTCTCTGCTTCCAAGACGGTGCCTCTCGTCTTCACGTGGCAGAAGAGAACAGTGCCCTCACTCATTTTTTATATGACTGATAATTCCATTCATGAGGGTGGATTTCATGACTTAATCACTTCCTAAGAGCCTCACCTCTTAATACTATCACACTGGCAATTAAGTTTCAACATAGGAATTTGGGAGGGGGGAAACACATTCAGCATAGTAGTATCACATAGTAGCATAGTAAATAATAAAATACTTAAGGATTAACTGAACCAAGGAGATTAAAGACTTATATAATAAAAACTATAAAGTATTTCTGAAAGAAGATTAAAATAAATAGGAAGATACCCAATATTCATGGACTGGAAGACTTAATACTTCAAAGATGTCAATACTATCCACAGCAATCTATAGAAGTAATGCAATCCAAATAAAAATCGCAATGAACTTTCTTCAAAAATAGGAAAACCCAGCCTAAAATTCCTATGAAATCTCAAAGGATACCAAACAGCCAAAAAGAACCTTGAAATATAAGAAGAAAGTTAGAGGACTAACATCTCCTCATATCAAAACTTTCTACAGGACTACAGTAATCAAAGCAATGTATTACTGGCATGAAGACAAACATAAACAAATGGGATAGAATACGGAGTCCAGAAGTAAACTCTCATATAAATGGTCAAATGCTTTTCCACCAGGATGCCAATGATGCAGGAGCCGAGCTGAGCTGGAGGACCTGCCGCCTCCACTTTGGCGGTATTGGTGCAGTGGCAGCCAGCAGAGGAACCAGCGGGCTGGACAATAGGCAAGGGGGGGGCCTCCAACCCCCACCAGAGGCTCCACTGGCCAAATGGGCTGGACAACTGCTGGGGAGACTCTCGTGCCTTGGTGTCTCCTTCCCTTTGCACTTATGACTGAATAACAGAACCCCATTTCCTATGCCTAGGTCAATTTCATGTAACTTTCCTAGGCCTCAATTCCCCAATGGACTGTGTCCATTCATTAATACATTCATTCATCTTGCCCTGGAGGAAGGGACTGTGTTCATTCATTAACACATTCATTCCCCTTGCCTCAGCAGAAAAGACTGTGTCCATTCATTTCCTGGCCAAGGAACCCATACACCTATATATACCTGGAGACGGGGAGAGACCGGGATAAAAATGGAGAGAGCTTTTCTTTCCTGACTTGTGCTCTTTCTCTCTACCAGGAGCTTTAGTGTTTTTATATTCTTTTCTGTAAATAAATTCTGTCTTACCACTGATCCGTGGTCCGTGGATTTATTCTTCAAATCACTGAGACCAAGAACCTGAAATTCCGGTATCACCAAGACCATCAATAAGGAAAAGACAGTCTTTTCAACAAGTGATATTAAGAAAACTGATATCCAAATTCCAAAGAATAAAATTAAACCTTTACCCAACAGGACACATAAAAATTAACTCAAAATAGATTCATGACCTAAATGTCAGACCTAAAACTATGAAATTCTTAGAACAAAACTGTCGGTGCCATCACCAAAGGATTATAAGGCCAGACAATGGATTATAAGCTTGAAGCTTGCAGAAGGTGGCCCTTCCCATGCTTGGGGGGA
This sequence comes from Arctocebus calabarensis, assembly GCA_963573935.1. Taxonomy (NCBI): domain Eukaryota; kingdom Metazoa; phylum Chordata; class Mammalia; order Primates; family Lorisidae; genus Arctocebus; species Arctocebus calabarensis. The sequence continues at coordinate 11,184 of CAUYON010168791.1, forward strand.
GGGGGGAAGACCCCAAGCAACCTCTGCAGTTGCTATTTATTGAGAACATGTGCCCCTCCCACCACGCTCCTTTTTCTGGAGTTCCACAGCTGATCAATTTCCAATTGCCAAAGTCTGATCATTAACGTTCAGAAGCCGCCACTTTGTCTCTGCACGTCTGTTGTCCAGGTTCCTACACATCTTGCTGCACAGGTTGCTACATAACTTGTTACATAGATCACTACGTATGTTGTTACATAAGCTGCTACACATCCTATTACATATGTTGCCACATATCTTATCACATAGGCTGCTACACATCCTGTTACATACGTTGCTACATATTCTGTTACATGGGTTGTTACACAAAACACAGGGCAAAAGGTTCCTGGCATTGGATTTAACAGTAATTTCTTGGATATGACACCTAAAGGCTACAGTCAACAATGTGTATGGTGTGTGTGTATATGTGTGTGGAGAGAGAGAGACATATAGATAATCTTTGCATATATGATTTTTGGGCTTCATGAAAATTTTGTGTATATATATGTATATAATTGGGCATCATAAAAATTTTGTATATTTATATAGGACTTTATGAAATTTTTTAAAATCATACATGAGAAGACTATCAATAGAATAAAAAAGTCAACCTATTGAAAGAAAATATTTGTAAGAAAAAATTTGTAAATTATACATCGTTTAAAGGATTAATACCCAGAATATATAGAGCACTCCTAAAACTAGACAACAAAAATATATAATTGAATATATAATTCAAAAATGGGTAAAAGATAATAACAGACCTTTCACCAATAAGATATACAAATAGTCAATAAGCACATGAAAAGATGCTTAACATAACTAATCATTAGGGAAATTAAAATTGAAACTACACCTTGATACCACTTCACACCTATTGAATGGACTTCTGAAAAAATAAATAGAAAATAAGTGTCTGTGAGGATGTAGAGAAATTTAAACACTTGCATACTGTGGGTAGTAATGTAAAATGGTACAGCCACTATGGAAAATAGCATAACAAGTCTATAAAAAGTTTTTTTAAAAAGGAAAAAAAAAAAAAGTTTAAAAGAAAGGAATTAACACATGGTCCCACACTTACACTTTTGAGTACATGCTTACGAGAATTACAAACAGGGTTTCAAAGAGATTTTGTATACCCATGTTCATAGCACCTTAATTCACAATGACTAAAACCTGGAAGCAGTTGAAATGTTCATGGATGAATGAAGGGATAAGCTGAATATCGTGTTCTTATATACACAATAAAATATTACTCAGCTTTAAAAAGGGAGGAAATTCTGAAATACGCTACCACACGGATGAACTTTGTGGATTTTATGCTAAGTAATATACGCCAGTCACTAAAACACAAATACTGTATGATTACATTTATATGTGGCATTTTGAGTACTCAAAATCGTAAAAATAGGAAGTAGAATGGCAGTGATCGAGGCCTTCAGGGAGGAGGTAATGGTTTTTGCGAGTCAAAAAGAGACTTCAAAAAAAAAAAAAAGAGACTTCGGAGATGGAAGGTGGTGACAATTGCACAACACCATAAATGCATTTACTATTAACCAACTGTACATTTCAAATTGTTAAGATAGTAAATTTTATATCATGTGTGTTTTACCACAATAAAAAATGGGGAAAAAACAGAGTTATGAAGACATTAAATTGAGATTAATAATACTTCCTAATATTTAAAGGTATCACAAATGGAATTGATTATCTTTTAAGGTAGTACAATGAGATCTCGCAAACTGAAAATATTATGGCAAAAACTTGAAAGATATCTGCTGAAACTGTTGCAATAGAAATTAATCTCCTATTATTTGGAACATTGCATTAGATTATTCTGAAATTCTTAGATGTTAAAGCACATGATTTTTTTCTAGCCCAAGAGGTGAGCCAGAGGTCAACACACTTGCAGATAAAGCACCATAGACACACTTTTATTCTACTGGGTAAATCATATTGCAAATACACTTTCACCATTTATAGTTATAGTAATATTCACATTGATTAATTCATTAAGCCTCTATCCCCCTCAAAAATATTAATTCTCCATTTAATATGAAGAGATTTTTCTGGTCTCTTAAAGTATCAGTCTTTCAATTTGGTTTTTAGAGTGTCACCTGAAGAAATGCTGTGCACAGCGATAATAATGTAAGCTCATGAGAATCAGGTATAGGTAAAATAAACCTCCAAAAATGTAGTGTCTGTATTATTCAATTTTCCAAAGGTTCTAGGACCTCCAGAATACATGTTTGTGGGATTTTTCATCTTCCATAGCAAAAATCTATGTACATATCTCTAATGTGGAAGGGATAGAGCTGGAGTATCTCAGGAAATGCCTCCTCCATAGAAACAGGCAGAGGGAGCACCTCCATTCGTGGGTGGTTATTCTTTCACATCTCTGCTGGATCACTCAGGGTACGGACAGGAAACAAGCCACACCAAAAAGGGTTTATGTGAAGATGCTGAAATGAAGGTCATATGTATAGAGCTGTGAGCAGTGTGATTATTAACTCAAAGCTATTACCACCCTCAGGTCTAAAGGGGCAAAGAAATGATCAGAAGTGGCAAGAGCTGGACCCACAGAAGATGTGCTATTCAACAGGATGTGTGTCTGTAGAGGAAGGCAGGGCTGCCGGATCGTGCTGCTAGTTATGGAAGGAGGGAAGAAATATCTAAGTCTCTTTGTCCCTCCACTCTCCAATCATAAGTCAAGGTTTCCAGAATCCAATCAGAAGACAGGAATCCCAGGTAATGGAGTGTAGATGTCAGCCTTCCAGGACACAGAACCAAGTAGAGAACAGCTGAGAATAGATTCTGGGGTAGTGTGGGGGCAAATGGAAAAGAACCAAAACACTGGGATTTCAAAGAAGGAACCAGCAGCTGGGAACAGGGTCTATGCTGACACATTAAATGTGCAAACTGCCTTGGCCTCCACACACTAAGTGATGAGTCACCCTCATATACCTTGCACCATTTTATTTACTTTATACCATGTCATTATCTGAAATTGCCATACTTGTTTATTTGTTATTATCCATCATCTATTTTCTAGAAAGTATGCTCCACAGCAGCAAGGGACCTTGACACACTACTGTGTCTCTAGCACTCAAAACAAGGCCAGGTGCCATGGCTCACACCAATACTCCTAGCACTCTGGGAGGCCGAGGTGGACGAAGGGCTTAAGCTTAGGAGTTTAAGACCAGCCTGAGCAAGAGCAAGATCCTTCTACTAAAAATAGAAAAATTAGCTGAGTGTCGTGGTGCATGGCTTGTAGTCCCAGCTACTCAGGAGGCTGAGGCAAGAATATTGCTTAAGTCCAAGAGTTTGAGGTTGCTGTGAACTATGACCCCAGGGTACTCTGCCCAGGGAGAGAGAGAGAGACTCTGTCTCAAAAACAAAAACAAAAAACAAAATAAAACAAAACAATTCCTGGCACATAAGAAGTATTTGATGGATACCACATATTTCTAAAGATTCTTCACCTAAGTACAAGTTTGAATGGCTATTGTTTTTAATCTGAACTTCTTGGAATAGGGAGGCTTTAAAGCACTTTCCAATAAGGAAAATTATTTAATAGCTAGATAAAGACTTGTAAAATAAATAGCTAATGGCAACAAAATTTAAACTGGATTAGAAAAAAAGAACACACACACACACATAAAGAATCAAAATTCCTAGGCCATCGTTTGCCCAGAAATGGGCCTAGGATCAGTCAAGGAAAATCACAGCAATAATTCTTGATAAAAACATTCAACCAGTACCAGGGAACCACATAGTTAATCTTCCAAATAGATACTAATTCCAAACTGGTACGAGGAGCCAGAAAGCTTCAACATGAATAAGCTTCCAAACAGCTCTGTGATGTGAGATTTGCCAAAGAGCCATGGTGAAGAATGAAGTCCGACAGTTCTTCAGATGGAATCTGCTTTGGCCAACTAAATTAATGTCAAACAAAATAAAAACCTAGGCAGCAACTTACACAGCCCAGAGAGAAATAACGAGTCCTTTTCCTGCTTTATTTGAAAGCACCTGGACCTTCAATAGCTTATGAAATTATGCGATTTTAATTTGTTCAGCAGTAAAGTGGCTCAAATGTAAAGTCCATTGCTATGTTTTAGCATAAATGGTGTTTATTTACTCATTTAATATTGATCAAGCACTTACTATTTGCCAATAACTCTGTCACCACACATACAAAAGTGAGCAAAATACAATCCCTTCCCCCTTGGGAATTACAATCCACAGCAGAAAGGATAAGAAAGCTATAATAATTAGTTACTTGAAAAGGGCCATAAGAAAGGTGAAAATGAGGAAAATACAGAAATGGGAACAGTAGGTTCAGTAGGTACCATCCAGAGACATCAAGAAGGGCTTCTCAGAGGGGATATTTCAACCGAGCCTTAAAGGATATGCAGAAGTTTCCTAGTTGAATAAGAGGATGTGGGAGTGGTGAAGATGTGGAAAGCAGTCTGTAACGTCACCAGTATTTGCAATGGTATTCACAGTCCGGTCACTGCCAGGAGCTATTTTAACTGTGATGAAGTAAGTGGACAAAGACAGGGGTAGATTAATTTGTAACGGAAATAGTCATGGCAAGTGAGAAACAGGTAAGCAGAGTGAACTATACAAATCACAGTTCACAACAGTTCAAACAGAGAACCGTAGGAGAATAAAGTCACCGTATATCACATGGCAAAAGTGGAAATTCAAAGCTGCACTGAAGTCAGAACTACGTTCAGATTAGAAGTGATAACTTCTGCCACAATGAATTAATATCTTAATTTGATTACATCCAGTCTTTTACATTCTTCTAAATACCATTTAAAGAGTGTGTCCCTAAATATTTTATCACTACTCTAGATTTCTCCTCTGATCTTCTTTTTAGTATATATGCAGTAGGCGTCTGAAAATAACATTTCCAAATAACAACACTTTGTTCTCTCTACCTTCATTCCTCCAACCTTCCCTTCCCACAGATTTCTCCATCCTATAAATGACAATTCCAGATGTTCCATTGCTCATCCATCCAGTTATCCTTGAGTCTTCTACACCCCTCAAGTCAATCCATCAGCAAATCTTTTATTTCCAAAACATAACCAGAACATAACCATGCCATTTTACCAGGCACACTGTTATTCCTTGACTCCCAAGAGGTGTCTCTACTTGTCCCTTGCAACCTCTAGAGTCCGTTGGTCACACAGTCTTCTGAGTGATCTATTTAAACACGTCATTCAGTGGGTCTCTTCTATTCAAAACTCTCCAAAATCTTCCAATCTGATTTGGATATAAATGTGTGTCATTGTATGTGTGTATATGTTCCCTGCATGCCTGTGTGTGTATATACTATACCCATACATATGAATGCGTGTATGTGTACATGCATCATGCATGCATACATATGTATAAAATTGTCCGCATGATCCTTTGTGATCTGCCCCCATCTGCCTTCCGTGCTCAGCTCCTTCACCTGTTCCCTCCTCCTCTTCCCCGTGGTTCCTCTGCTCCAGTTCTTCAGCTAAACTGGCCTCCCTCACATTCCTCAAACATACTGTTAGGGAAGTGTGGTAACAGCTCAATATAGTCACTGAAATAATTGAAGAGAACAAGAGCAAGTAGGGCTTTGCAAGAAAGAAAAAGTTTATTTTAACTGTTTAGACAGCAAACCAGGCCCCATCCCAATGAACGTGGGCATCATGCAGAGCGCAGTACTGCATTTTATACACAACATCTGAGGAATGTCAGTTGCTTCTTGGAAATTCCCAGGGTCTTGCTCAACTCTGTTCCCATAACAATTTTTATCTATCTATCCAAATCAAAAAGTCTCAGGGACATTAATCATTTCCCCCAAAAGAACCAGTTCCCCAAATAACCCACCTGCAGGGCCATGATTAGCAATTAGCCCCATTCCCACAATAGCCCAGGTCAGCCTGATCCAAGCCAGTCCAAAACAGCCTGCCTGTATTTGCCTTTCACCTGCTTCTGTCCAACTAACTGCCTAATGTAACAATGCCAGGCAGCTTCCTGCTTCCGTGTCTATTGCTCTCTTTTTCACTTCCTTCACGTCTTTTTGCCTAAGGCAGATCTTCCCTGGCCTTTTCTAAAATTTAAGTGCCACCCACTCTCTATGTCCACTGCCAACTTTATTTATTCATGCAATCTCTGGTCTACCATATGTTTTCTTGTTTATGTAAGTCTGTCTCCTGCTGACTCTTCAGCAAGGGCACAAATGTTTATCTGTTTCACTCACTCCTTTATCTCCGGTGTCTAGTATTTCTTACACACAGACCATGCTCAATAAATAGTATTTAATTTTTTTCAATGCTGCTTTTCATTGCACATTGGTATCTGGAAAAGTATGCAATTCTATTTCCAGATTTCATTAAACAAATACTATAGTTGCTAAACATTGGAGCCAGAAGGGGGCAGCAAAGCTTCATTAGCCCAGCCACCAACCGTCATACTGGGGCAGCAATTCAGAGGGGCAACTATCTGAAGGCAGAGCAGTTTCTGCCAGCGCCTCTGAGCTGAAGGAGGCGAGAACAGAAAGCTGGCGAAAACTGTGTCCTTATCAAAAAGCATGGAGAAAGGCAGGAAGAGAGAAAGAAAGACATGTCTTGAGCGGCTCCTGTGGCTCAGCGAGTAGGGCGCCGACCCCATATACCGAAGGTGGCGGGTTCAAGCCCGGCCTCGGCCGAACTGCAAAACAAAAAAATAGCCGGGCGCTGTGGCGGGCGCCTGTAGTCCCAGCTACTCGGGAGGCT
>CAUYON010168793.1:0-24664 GCA_963573935.1 Arctocebus calabarensis
CCACCCATGTTCCCATTCGATGAAAGCACCCCAACCCCCTCCTGTCCTCCACCCTTGTTACTCTTCCCACCAATATGAATTGAAATGAAATTTTCTTATCTGTGTAGATGCATGAGAAATGGATTGCTGAAAGTGCAACACAGTTTAAGCTTGAAGTCTGAATGCACATTTTTTTGAGCTGGAAGTACACACTCAAGTATCCAAGTGCTAGGGCAATGACGACATGCTTACCTAACATGTAACCGGCATGACACAGATGACACAGCCTCAACATTCAGGCTTCCAAGACTATGAAAATCGTGTAAAATATGTCTCCAAACACATCCACTTGGAATCACAAAGAGCTTTCTGTCAAGCCTATTAGTTTGTTCTCCATACAGTTAGTTAGCAGGGTGCTCTTTCTCAAACTCTTACCTAATTAGGTCCCTTTACTCGTGCTTAAAATTTTCTATTGTTTCCTCACCTCTATCATAAGAAAATTCAAACTACAGAAATTTGCTTACTACTAGGTCCCTGCTTATTGGTATAGCCTCATTCCTTGTTTTACCTTAATTTCCTCCTCCCCAAGTAATCTTTGTGGGTATCCAGTTATAAGTGTGCTGTATAAAGTTCATTTACCTATGTTTCTTTATGATTTTTATGTTTCTGCATGTTCTAAGCACTTTACCAATCAGATATTTTCAATCCTGACTGCAGAGAAAGACCACACACACATACACATACAAAAAAATTAGGCACCTGCACCAGAATTGTTAAATTATTATTTATGAAAGAGGAAGGGACATTGGTTTTTAAAACTCTGGATCCTTGTGTGTATTTACAACTGAGCCTTTCTGGTTTTAATATTTATATCTACAAATGTACTTTACATTGTTAGTAATTTTGACTAACCCCACCTCTCCCTATTGTTGCTAGAACCATCTCAATGATGCTTCCACAACCCTGTGTGATTATGTCACCCAGGGCTCTTCACACATCTCATCTTGATTATTTGTCTCTTATTTCTTATTTCTACCAGAGTGAGAAATTCTGACTCCATATTTTCTAGTTCAATAACTTCCTTAGCTGAATAAATGGAGATGTTTCAAGTGAATGGAACAGATAGTTGTTGAGAGCTACCTGTGTTTCGGCCACTCTGCCATTCTGTTGTCACACACACTATCCCTGTACCTTCAGCCTGTGGCTTAATAGCAGAGATGTAATTTAACCAAATCAATACAAAGTCAAATATTTAATAGCATCTAAGTTACCAAAGGGAAAAACATAATTTTAGGAAGTCAATGAAGGTTTTCATTAAAAAAGTTTATTTATATCTATAAGTAAAATAAAAGTAGGAGTTTCCATACTCAGAAGAAATGAGAGTCCTTCTGGCAGCAAGAATAGGACATTATTAAAGCAAATTTCTAGTAAGTAAAGTGGAGGGGAAATGGGAGATGAGACGACCAATGTAAGCAAGGAACAGGTGATAGAGAGCCTCAAAGCTGCTGCTGGAAAGGCCCCTAGTAGATTGGCAAAAGCCAATTATCCATCAGGCTTCAATTGGAAAAACAGAAACCATCACAGATGTTTCAAACAATAGTAATTGTATACTGGCACTGGGTTGCAAGGGTGATGGAAAAGTTGAGAAACCAAGAAGGGGATAGTGCGGCAACCTATAAATTTACTACAGCTGGAAAATACTATTTACCATTAGGCTGGAGGGATTTAGGGAAGAGTGGGACAGAGCTTCTGGTGTGAGACAGAAACATGGTCAATGTTCCTAGTGAGAGCCAGGCCCACAGAGGGAATGACTATCAGACAGAAATCAGACATACAGCTGAAGATACCTGCCTCACACCCATCACTATTGCAACCTCCTGTGCAACTAAGCAGGAACAAGGAAGTTTAGAAAATAGCTCCCTGTGATAGAGGAGTGGCACAAAAAAGGTTGGAAATAAATCTAAGAGCAAAAAGGCAAACCACCAAAACAGTAATAAGGAATAGTTTTGTGACATGATTAGGTTTCATTTAAAATATCAGTCTGGAGTCCATATGACACTGCAAGCAGAGAAGGGCTGGAGCTGGGCAAGTCTATGGAGGTTTCCATGCAATGACCCAGGTAATAGAGGAAGTAGGCTGAACTCAGACATTAGCAGTGGTGATGGAGAGAAATGCTTGTGTTTGAAATATATTTAAGAGGCAGGTAGAAACAGCAGGGATCATTTCTTGAAGGGAGAGGAATTTGGACTTTGTTCTTTATGTAATGGGGAGTCCCTGCAGGTTTTTGATCAGAGCAAATGGGAGCAGTGCCATCCATTTGAGATAAATTGAATGGATGAGACACTCAAGACAGGGAAACCTGTTAAAGGTTATTGCAATAGATCAAGCAGTAGGAATATCAATGTATCAAGGTGAACAACAAACAAACAGGAAAGCAAAACAAAGCAACAAAGCCTGAAGCTAATTGTATTTAGTTTAAAAAATGAGTCCTGAAATAAAATCAAATTTTAAAAAACTTTTGTGATGTATTTTATTAATATCTGAACTCAAAAATTAAGTAATTGTATTAGCTTGATTATGTGTAAGCCAAGAATCAACTGACATTTCACACAGACGTGTGTTCATTTGATTGATGTCAGTCCCAACATAGATGAGCAAATATCAAGCCCTAATGACCACATGTGATTAATTCTGAATTGATGCAGTCTACTTTTGTCCAATGCTACAAGTTTATTAGTGTATTTTTGTTTTTAGGCACTAAGAAGAAATACTTTAAAATACTTTAAATCACCCATAAAAAATAAATTTTTTAACCTAGGTTTGAAATATATATATATATTTCCAAGCAGTAGCCACTGAATGTTTGGAGTACACAATTCCTATAATAATGCCAATTTTTATTTTGTTAATTTCCTTATTTAATATCTGAATCTTGCTCACTCACTTCACTCATTCTTCATTTAATATTTATCATTTATTTCATGTCAGGGTCTGTGGTTTAGAAGTGAGCAAAATAGACAAAAATGCCTGCCTAAGTGGAGTTTGCATGCAGTTTTCAGTTTATGTTAGGTGGGTAAGTGAAATAATGTAACTTCCCCCACTAGTCTTTTTGATGGGAATGATTAATGCTTACCATAAAATTTTAACACAGAAATATGCTTTGAAAATAACTACTTAAACTCAAATTTTATATAAGGAAGAAAATATGGAGCTCAAGGGGAAGATAGTATCAGAAGCTGGACATATTGCTTTTGTCTTCCATATTGTATTTTCTCGAAATGTTATTAGTTTTACAAATGCATGGATGACATTGCTAATGGTAAGAGACAACAGAGAGTCCTTTAAACATTCATTCCAATTCTTTTCTGTATAGCTTTAAAATACATGTACACAAAATTATGAGTAGCAGTCATTGTCACATCTTTATTATTCGCCAAATTTTATATTTTATCCCTTTGTCCCTTGTACTCTTCTTTTTTTGTAAAAATACAAATACAAGGGTATCTGCTTTCTGACTCTGGATTTTGGAAATCACCCCCTTATTCTAATAACATGTGAAAACCTAAATAGATTGAAAAATCATCCCTTCCTAGATATAGAATAGAAGGGAGAACACAGGGTAGCCTATGGCCATCATAGATAAGCACAACAGAGATTCCTGAGTGGGAACTGCTGAGTGAGATCTACTGCTGGGGGAGGAAATCCTGAACTGTAATTAAGAAATTACATGGACAGGTCTGAGAGTTAAAACCTTCAGGGCAGCCAGATGTAGGGGAACTCCACAATATTTTGAGTTTTTCCTTCAGGAGCTTAGCCAGATTCCTATACCCTCATATTTCCAGAAGACACAGAAAAGGAACAATTTTGAAATGTGCTAGGATTTCTCTGTCCTTCTTCATTATGTCTGCCCTCAGGAGGAGTTATTTGATCAGTATCTAAACTGTTGGGACCTTATCAGAGCCTAACTGACCTGGGGAAAGGTAAATATCCAAATCTAACCTATGCTAGCTCTGGTTCCACCTAAAAGGTGAGAAAAAAAAAAAACACTAAGAAACAATTATGACATTTACCAAGTAGAAGTATAAGCTTTCCGTAAAAGACTGAGACCAAACCACAGGACTATAAAATGCTTCCCCTACAGATGCACTTTACCCATACAAAAGGTCTATTTACAGAAGTTTCTTTTACTCAATCCATCATGTCTGGATATGAAGAAAAATCTACAAGGTATACCAAAGAAAAAACAAATAACTTGAACAGACAGAACAAGGATGAGAACAAACTATGAAAGGAATTTTGGAATTACCAGATTGGACATTTAAAACAACTACAATTAGAAAATAAGGGAATCCAATGGATAAAGTAAACAGGTGAGCAATGGAACCAGAGAGATGGAAATGCTATGGAAGGCTCAAAAAAAAAGGTGATTCAAAACACTGTGACAGAAGCTGTTGGTGGATTTATGAGTAGAATAAACATAGCTGAGGGAAGAATCACTGAGTTTGAGGATTTATCAACAGAAATTTTAAAAATTGAAAGAGAAATAGAACAAAGTCTGAACAAAACAGAATAGACTATGTAACATATAGGTAATGGGAATACAAGAAGATGAAGAAAGATAGGAACAAAAGAAATGTCTGAAACAATAATGATTGAGAATTTCCCCAAATTAGTGTCAGACATCAAACCACAGATCCAGTAAGCTCAGAGATAAAAGCAGGATAAAAAATCCTAATCAAAAATGTCATTTTCAATCTCCATAAAATCAAGACTTAAAAAATGAAGCTAAAGGAAAACACATCTTACGTACAGATAAAACTTGCCCACATTGCTGGACATAGAGGTGCATGCCTTTAGTCCCAGTGCTTGGGTGGCCGAGGCAAGAGGACTCCATGGCATTCTACCCAGAATGACAGAGTGAGACTATGTCTCAAATTAACAACAACAACAAAAAAGGCTTGTCTCCAAAATCTTCAGAAACCATAAAGGCAATGAACGAATAGAGTGAAAAATTCAATGTTGAGAGAAAAAAACTCAACATCTAGAATTCTGTATCTTGTTAAATTGTCCTCCAAAAGGGAAGAAGAAATAAAGAGTTTCTCAGACAACAAAAATTCAGGGAATTTGTTGCCAATAGTCCCACCTTGCAAGAAATGTTAAAGAAGTTTTTTAAAGCAAATAAAAATAATATCTCGGAAGTTCAGATGCAAATAAAGAAAGGAAGACTATCAGAGAAGAAGTGAGCATACAAAAATGTTTATTTCTATTCTTCTTAATTGATCTAATAGGTAACAATTTTCTCAAAATAATAATGGCAACATTGTACACTATTATCTATGCTTTTTATATGTATTTTATGTGTATATATATATATATATATGTATTTATGTATGCTTACACATAAATGAAGTAAATAACATCCCCATGACCCAATGACATAGGGACAGGAGAGAGGAATTAGGATTTTTGTTTTATTTTAAGACACTCAAACTACCCTTGAAGTGGTGCAGTGTTGTTTGAAAGTAGAGTTGGATTAGTTGTAAATTCATATTGTAAACTATAGGCCCATTACTAGAAAAGTAAAAAAAAAAAAAAGGTATTATAATTGATATGCCAAGAAAGGAGAGAAAATGGAATCATGTAACATTCTCAATTAAAACCCAAAAAGTCAGAGATAGAGTGAAAGGCATAAATAGGAATAAAGAACAAAAGAAACAGATAGAATGAAGTATCAGATATGTAGAGATTAATCCAACTATTATTAACAATTACTTCAAATTTCAATAGTCTAACTTCACCAATTTATAGACAGAAATTGTCAGATAGGGTCAAAAAGTTACCCCAACTATATGTTGTACATATGAAGCCCACTTTAAATATAAAGCAACATATGAATTAAAGGTAAATGTACAGAGAAAAATATACCATGATAATACTAATAAAAAGAAAGTAAGGGTAGCTAGATTAATTCCAGGAAGAACATATTTCCAAACAAGAAAAGTTATCAGAGATAAAGAAGGGCATTATGTGATAGCAACAGTGTCAATTCTACAAGAAGATACACCAATGTCTACCATATATGTGCCCAAGAACAGAGCATAAAACCATGTGAGGCAAAAACTAACAGGATTGCATCTAAAAAGTAGATGAATCTGGTATCATAGTTGGAGAATTTGACATCCCTTTACAAAAATGGATGGAACCAACAGGCAAAAATCAATAAGGATGTAGTTTAAATCAATAATACCATTAATCAACTAGATATAGTCAATATCTATAGACCACTTCATCCAGCAACAGCATAACCTGCATTCTTCTCAAACTCACATCAAATATCACCAAGCTAGACCACATTCTAGGCTTTAAAAATTTTAAATAATAAAAAGCACCCAATGTCTGCCCCCAGACCACAATGAAACTAAAGTAGAAATTACTAACAGAACAATAACTGGAAAATCTCCAAACATGTGGAGATGAAGCATCACATTTATAAATTACACATGGAACAAAGAAAAAAAGCTCAAGATAAATTAAAATTATTTCAAACTAAATGAAAGGAAAGCAAAATTTATCAAAATCTGTGGACTAGTTAAAAAATAGTGCTTAAAGGGAAATTTGTATTATAGAGTGCACATATTAGAAAATAGAAAAGTTCTGAAACAAATAATCAAAGCATCTTCCTTATAAAATTAGAAAAAGAGAAAATTTAATCCAAAATAAGCAAAAGAAAATAAATAGTAAAAATAAGAGCAGAACTCAATGAAATTAAAAGCAGAAAATTTGTAGAGAGAGTTAATAACACCTGAAGCTGGTTCATTGAAAAGTTCAGTAAAATGGATAAACCTAACGCCAACTAAGAGAGAGAAAGAGAACAAAAGTTACCAATATCAGAAATGAAGTACGTGATATCATCAGAGATCCTATGAACTTTAATAGAATAATAAATGATACAATTAACAACTCTGTGTACCCAGCCTAGATGAAATAGACCAGTTTCTTGAAAGAAAGAATATCCCAAAACTCACACAAGGAGAAATAGATATTCTGAATAGGTCTGTATCTATTAAAGAAGTTGGTAGATGTCTTTTATATCTATATTTAATATACAAATATTTATGTTAATCCAAATAGAATAAATAATTAATAACTTTCCCAAGTTGAAATCACCTGGCCCCAAAAGGGTTGCTGGCATGTTCTACCAAATATTTGACAAAGAAATAATGCAAAATCTTTACCAGGTCTTTCAGAGAATACAAGGAGAGAGAGTACTTTCTAATTTATTCCATGAAGTTAACATGGTCTTCACAACAGTGCCAGAGAAAGACTATTATAAAAGAAAACTATAGACCAATTTCTCTTATGTGCATCAATACCAAAATTATCAACTATACATTAGCAAATTGAACAAATCCAACACATGTATAAAAAGTATTACGAATTATGACCTAGTAGGATTTATCCCAAATGTGTAAAGCTGAATGAACATTCAAACATTGCTTAATATAACCATCACATTAATAGGCTAAGAAAGAAAAAATCACATAATCCTATCAATAGATGCAGATAAAGTATTGGACACCTTTTTGTAATAAAGACGCAGAGATGTTGGCGTGGATGTGGAGAAAGGGGAACACTTCTACACTGTTGGTGGGAATGCAAAGTAGTACATTCCTTTTGGAAATACATTTGGAGAATACTTAGAGATCTAAAAATAGATCTGACATTCGATCCTATAATTCCTTTATTGGGTATATATCCTGAAGACCAAAGTCTTTTCTCTTATACTCTCTTTCTACTCAGCAGGGGATTCTTGGTTTGTTGGCCTTGAAGTAAGAGGAGTCTTTCAGTAGCCATTTCAGATGTAGCTTTCATGAGCTATGTAATCAAATACATGAACTTTTGCTAAAGGCCTGTATTGCATGTACCCCATGCTTGAATCCAGTGCTTGGTGAATATTATTCAACTTTTCAAGAGACAGTGAGGCAAGATCATGTATTTTCAGGCCTTCATTGTTTTTAGTGATGACCCAGCGACTACTCAGGCATGGGCCTAATGGTATGTAAAGATGTATTTCCTTAATTCTTGACATGTTTAAATGTCTAGCTGTAGTTGCATGACATCCCAGGTAATTTGGGCAAAATGGAAGTTCATTTACTCTGGTGCTCTTTTGCCAAAATGGTTTATGGGAAGAGTGTATTTAAGCTACAGTCCTCATATAAAGCATCCGCACATCTAATCTTTTGACTAACTTGAATAACTGGAGCTTGTAGAGGACTGGACACCATGCTTGCAAAGGACAGTTACTGATTCTTATCACATTAAAAGGAAACGCTGAGAACAGGACAGTCCCCTGGCAAGCCTAGACACGTTTCCTGACTTGGGGGCAATCCCAAGTAACTCAGTGTTCTGGAATGAGATAAGGTCGATCCCTCACTAGTAAGCATGTGCTAAACATTGATGCTTAGTAGTTCTTCATGAGGGTTGTGAGGAAAGAAAATGTGAGGAGAGCACGTGGCAATTCTTTTGCGTGTAGCCCTCATATGTAATTACCTTAACTCTCCACACCTGTTTCTGTCAATTACCTAAACTCTCCACACCTGTTGTGTATAACCTTAATAAGTAGCCTTTGCAGAGGGGGCTTGGGGCTACCCTGCAACTAAGGTTAGCCCACCTCCCACAAGCTTGTACTTCTAATCCGTGTCATGCCTGGTTCCTTCCTTCGGCAACCGAGACCAAGCCATAAGGGGTCACGACAGGAGCTAAACAGTCATATTATTTGATTGAGCTGAACATTTTATTTTCTCCTTCCTCCATTCACATTACGCTCATAAATCTGGTCCTTCATATCTTAGAGCCAAGCCAGCCAAATGCCTAATTTTTTGAACTTTCACATTTGAATATATGCAATGGTAATAAAATAACCAGAAAAATTAAAACATGTTCTATTTTCTTCACAAAAAGTTGTCATGTTTTGAGGAAAATGTAGTCAATTAAATGAGTCCTCAATACACAAATGAATCCATATACTTCATTTAATCACTTCATGGTCTGTAATAAACAGAGAGAGAGGTAAAATTCCGTACATGTTGAGGAGTAGTCTTTTAGCAAACCAAAGACTGATTTCAGTGGGCTTGGAGATTTCTTTTATAACAGCAGTAAAGAAATGACTTACATACGCCACAGTAAAATATGCTTGTTTAGCACAGAACAGTAAGAAAGGGATTGGCAATGATTCACCTTGACTAAAGGGAATGATTTTGGAAAAAATAGAAATGGTAAGTAAAGAAGTTTTATTTGAAAGCATTTAAGAAGCAATTATAGACAATGAAGAGTAAAAAAATGATAAAATAAGTACTTGAAAGCTTATGAATAGCAAATAAGGCTTATTCAGGTAATAATAGGTTGCAGCAAAGTTGCTGGAGTATAGTATTCTGTCAATATTAAGGAGAAGGACAAATACATTCATGCCTAGCTATTTGAAGAATAAATCCATGTGTATATTTTTATCACTCCTCCAAAAGAATAAAAGTGTGCACTTAGTAAGCAAGTTAGGGTTTTATGGTCCTACTCAGGGTCAAATTTTTAACAATAAGTCAACCTCTAAGGTACACAAATGGCCCTGTGCAGCAATAACGTTACTTAAAATGTGAAATTCTCCTGAGCTGGTACAATTTCTCAACCAAGACATAATGCTTAAATTGTATTCAGAGCTTCAATCACTAAAACTAAACAGGAAATGCTTCCAACAAAGGCTGTTTCAAGAATCCTTGGGTTATATGTTTCTCAAACAGAAGGTTTATAATATGTTTGTTTTCTTTCTTCCTTTTTTTTTTTTTCTGGGCAGAGAGTGTACTTCTTATTGATCTAATATGAGGGCAACACTAGTCCTGAATAATTACTTTAAAAGTAGCTGAAGAAATGTACTGCTTTTGACGTCCAGATCTAGAATTAAGAGGTTTTAGGACATTCGATTAAAACCTCAAAGAGACAATACTTTTTTTCAAATCTCAGTGCCATAACACAAAATCAGATGCTACATGTTGTTATTGCCCTAGTGCTTTAATTACGAGATCTTTTTCCTGAACAGTTCAGGTTGGATTTTTATGCACTTATGTTCATGAGTTTTTATAGGATAAATGGTAAGTAAACCGGAACCAGACAATGGTCTGACATAGAGGTGGAGAGTGCAGAGTTTCAGTACTCTTCTCTAAGCTCAGCCTCTTTTGTTTTTAACATTTAAGCTGATGTTCCTGAGGAACAAGTTGAATGTTAGCCAATTGTTTTCACTGCTGGGGGAGTAGCTCATGCCTATAATCCTTACACTCTGGGAGGCTGAGGCGGGTGGATTGCTTGAGCTCAGGAGATTGAAACAGCCTGGGCAAGAGCAATATCTCATCTCTACTAAAAATTGAAAAACTAGCTGGGCTTTGTGGCAGGTGCCTGTAGTCCCAGCCACTCAGTAGGCTGAAACAAACTCTTTCAAGTCTAGGAGTTTGAGGTTGATATGAGCCCTGAGGCCACGACGCTCAACCCAGAATGAGACTGTCTCAAAAAAAAAAAATCGTTTTCACTTTCATACTAAACTATTTCTAAACTTAGATAGCTGTTACTATATACTGCCATTAACAATGTTAACCATGACATAAGACGGAAAGCTAGTGTCATCTTACTCACTGTGTAACAACCACCCTCGTAATTCCTGGTACAGACTGAGTGCACAGCAAATGCCCTGAGGTTTAAAGATGTGAGAGTTCACTAACTGGTGTGGTTCTCAAATTATAGCTTCATGAACCTCTGAAAAAGGAAGCAGGCCTAAGAAGCCGCACCAGTCGTGATTTCTTGATTTCTTCCTATAAAGATTTTGTCAACATTAAAAATCAACCCACATTACACAGTAAATACAAATTTTTAAATAATTTCACAGCTTTTTTTTTGCATTGTGTGGCTGTAAAAAACTCATTTTATTTATTACCAAAGATTTCTTGGTAATCTTAATGCATATGCAAGAATTCTTGTAAAGTGAGAATAACTTAATGCACACAATGTTGTCATAAACAATAAGACTTTTACTGATAGTGGAGTTGACAAAATATGTTTTGAATGTATTCAATCACATATTTATTAATTTATACTTTGAGGTGTCTTTTTTACTTTTTGGAACATACGTTAATATCTCATTTCTTATGGAGGTGCTGAAAAAGTTGTAGGACCTAAAAATTCCAGGTCCTAGAGGATAAAACAGTTCTATTTTCATTTCTGCTTTAACTAGAGCAGATCAAATTTGAACCACCTCACATATTGGACATTGGCTTATATATATATATATATACACATATGTATATATGGAGTTGGAAAACCACTGATACTTTTTAGCTTCTTAAATGTGGAAACATAATAACATAAGCTCCTATTTTAAGAATGGAATTTGGAAAATCAGAAATATAGAGTCTTTTAAGAAAGAAATCAACTTATTTTTAGGTAAAATTACAACGCTATCACCTAAACATTCCGTTTATTCAGACTCAATGCAGTAAACTGTCTTTGCTTCAGAATATGTGAATTATCTTTGGAATTTGAATGATGGCTACCTAAATTACTTGGGCTATTTTTTTTTAATCCAATTCAGACTTATTCTGCTATACTATGTTCTTTCTTGTGAAGTTTCAGCTCCCTGTGTCTCCTGACATCTAAACTCTGAAAAGGGGAAAGTAATCAGAGTATGAGGCACATTTTTATCTCTATGAGAATATGAATTCTAATGCCATATTTCATAGGAAACAAATTCTATGGAATAGATTTTCAATAATTGCATGATACCATAAATCATATCTAGTGCAGGACATAATAGTAGTTGATAAAATGAACCTGTGATAATCACATCCAAACAATTCCCACATGAATTGCTTTTTCTCTTATCTTGAATTAAGACCATTGTTTAATAACCATTTCAAATTCTGTGTGAAAACCTGAAATATGGCTTTGGAAAGTCTGAATCTCTGATTGTATTAAAATAATATGCTTACCCTCATTAAATTTTCCCTGAAAAAAATTAAGTGCTTTCTAGAGTAAGACAAGATTATTTAGAGAGTCTACAGTTTTTCATATCCAAATTCTGCACTCAAAATTACCAGGCATATAAGGAAAGAAAACCAATTGACCAAACACTAAGTGAGGAAAACCGACTATTAAAACAGAGGCTCAGAGTGATTGATGTTTTGAGAATCTCAAGTAGGGAATTTATAATAACTCTAATAGGAAAGGGAGAAAATTTTCTTCCAATAAAGAAAAAGCATCTTATATCTGTTCAATTCCCCTTCAGATGACAATTATAAGTCTATGAAAGAAGGGAATCACAACAGCTGGACTCTCTATTTGCCTAGACTATCCCTGGAGGCACATACCAGATCACTACCACACAGGGGAATATGTCAAGCATGAAGAGGTAGGGCTGAAGAAACAGGGATTCAAGTTCAGGGTTGCCAGAATGTCTTGAAATTGAAAAAAAAAAAATTCCCTAAAAGAAGTGAACTCAGGGGCAGAAAGTTTTGAATATGAGTGCAAATTCAGCTCATACCCTGTTTGACTCTTAAACTGCAGATGTACAGGGCAAGAATTTTCTTTTAAATCATAAAGCAGGGAGGGGCAAGATGGCTGACTGAAGCCAGCTTTTGACAGAAGCTCCCATCCAAAGGGAAGGATAATGATCAGAAAGCAGTACCCAATAAAGCTGATGACTGAGGGTCAAGCTGAGAGAGAAGAGCGATAACTGCATGTCACCTCTGCTGAGGCAAGCTACCGACTCTAAGAAAGTAAATTTCAGGTACAAAACTCATTGCAAAGAAAAAGAGGGTCCGTCCCCTCCCTCAGGAGAGTTTTTTTGCTCAATGTGGGATTTCTACAGACGAGCAGTAAACTGAGGACCTCTTGTCTCACCCCACGGGTCAGAGTTGCTGGAAGTGGGACTACTTCTGCAGAGGGACCCTGCTATTACCCTGAGTACTCTCTTGCCAGGCATGAAAGTTGAACTAACGTTTTCCCTGCCATTTTGAACTTCTAGTCCACCCTTCCCCCATTGCCTGATGGTTCAGAGGACTGACCCTGCAGAGACTGGAATGTGGGCAGTTCATTGTCAGAACCAGGCACTGCAAGGACTGTGGTAGAAAAACTGCCCTGTAATAGTGAGTCCACCAATAGTGCAAACAGACAAGGAGGAGAGGCTGTCAGGCTTGGCTCTATGAAAGTGCAAACCAGCTGCAGCAGGAGGCTTGCAAGCCAAGCACCCCACACCCCACTGCCCTGCCAGAGCCTCTGCCATTCCCATCCTGCCAGACCTGTACACCCAGAGCCTGCACCCCATGCTCTGCCCTGCCGGAGACTCCACGCCCGACCTCACCCTGCTGGAACCTCTGCACCCCTGCCCTGCCAAAGCCTCTGAAGCTTGCTTTGCCCTACCAGAGCTGTCACTCCAGCTGCCTCTTCTGCCATGGGAGCTGCCTGGGAGCAGTGCAAGGACACCTCCCATGATGATTCAGCAATAGTAGAGTGATCCTACAGAGGTCCAATTTTAGAGAGACACTTTCCCAACTCTAAGGACTGCCGGAGGAAGCCAGACTTCGCCCTATAGGGATTCCAGTGCTGCAAAGCAGCTGGGGCAAAGGTGTAGTGGATGAGGGAGAAAGTTATTTGCTGACTTATTATCCTCAGGTTTGGACTGAGTTCAGGTGGAACGCTCCACAGTTGCCATTGAGTATCCAAGGCAGGCAGGCTTTAGCTTCCCCAGCTAGCTGGTGGCAGAGGGTGGTCACCAGGCCAAGGAGGCATTGACTTTCCTTTGACTCTGATAGGCACAAAGCCCTGGGACAGCTACTTATTGAACCCCAGAGCCTGTGGGGTTACCAGTGACTGGGTGTGAAAGAGGGATAAAGAGGGGAAAGAGACACCAGCCCCTCTGGTCCAACTCTGCTACTAGGTGGTCCTTTCTAACTCCAGAGCACCAGGGCAAGCCACATTTGAGCAGCCAGTAGACTTCTGCTGTCTATTTGCTGGAGACCTTTCCAACTCTCCCACTTGAAAGTTAGTACTCAGTTGGTTTGGAACTCCTGACCTGGGCCAATCATGGACACTCCAGGATGGTACCCTGGTTGTTTGGTAACAGGTAGGGTTGATTTTCCTCTTCCAGTTACTGCCCATGTTGGGTGCAGTATTCTAGTTGCTTGTATTTCTCCACAGCTGAGTCTTCAACTAGAGTCACTGATGCACTAGGATTGGACAAAGATCAGCTGAATATAAGACAGGGCCACCTAACCTCACCACCCCAAGCAGGCCCCCAGAGTCTCAGACGGTAATACTGTATGGCTCCTTTGCAAAGCTGTAGGGGAAGAAGCTACAGTCACCAGTTCCAGCTCCTTGGCAAAAGGCTAGTTAACCACAACTCCAGGAGTCTCCAATCCAATTTCACCTTACTTGCCCATCTAGCTAAATGATGGAAAATAATCATGGGGCAGAATCAGTGGGAAAACTCTGGCAACATGAATAACCAGAGTAGATCAACTCCCCCAAGGAATGATAAAGCATACACACCAGATGATCCCATTCATGAACGAATGGCTGAGATGTCAGCAATCAAGTTCAGAATTTCTATGCAAATAAGATTAACACAATAAAAGTAAAGTTGGAATTAGAAATTCTAAGAATAATTCAAAAATTGTCTCAAGAATTCAATGAATTCAAAGACAAAATCACCAAATATTTTGACACATTGAGAAAAGAATTTGCAGCCCTCCAAGATATGAGAAATAAAATAGAATCCCTCAGTAACAGAATGGAACAGACAGAATAAAGAATATCTGACATCGAAGACAAAGCTTTTGAACAATCCCAAATGCTCAAAGAGGAAGAGAAGTGGAGAACAAAAAATGGATCATTCTTTTAGAGAGCTGTGGGACCACTCCAAAGGAGCAAATATTCACCTTATAGGAATCCCTGAAAGAGAAGATGTCCCAAGAGGCACAGAAGCTTTATTCCAATAGATAATTGAGGACTTCTTCAACATAGCAAGAGATACTGAAATTCAGATAGCAGATAGTTTAAGAACCCCAACACAATTCAATCCAAATAAAGCATCTCCCAGACACATTATAATTAACTTTGCTGAAGCTAATATGAAGGAGAAAATTCTGCAAGCAGCCAGATGTAAAAAAACCATAACCTACAAGGGTAAGAATATTAGAATCACTGCAGATCTCTCTGCTGAAACTTTTCACACCAGAAGAGGATGATCATCAACTTTTAACCTTCTAAAACAAAACAAATATCAACCTTGAATCCTATATCCAGCTATACTAAGTTTCATTTACAATGGAAAAATTAAATACTTTAATGACATGACATTCACATGTTGAAGAAATTTTCCATAACTAAACCACCTCTCCAGGATAATCTCAGACCCATCTTCCACAATGACCAACACAATGCTCTACCACCAAAGTAAACTCACTCAAAAACTTTTGATCATATCCCAACTTCCAAAGTGGTGAAAGGTTAAAAATGTCCACTGGACTTTCGAAAAACTCAACACCCGAAATACTACCAGGCTTATCGATACTCTCAATTAATGTGAATGGCTTCTACTGCCCTCTAAAGACATAGGTTTGCTAACTGGATACAAAAACTCAGGCCAGATATCTGCTACATTCAAGAATTTCATCTTACCTTAAAAGATAAATATAGACACAGGGTGAAAGGATGGACATCTACAATTCAGGCAAATGAAAATCAGAAAAAAAGCAGATGCGGCAATTTTATTCACAGACACAATAGGCTTTAAACCAACAAAAATAAAGAAAGATAAGAATGGTCACTTCATTTTTATCAAGGGAAACTCTCAACAGGATGAGATTTCAATTATTAATATTTATGCTCCAACCCCAGAATGTGCCTAAATTTCTAGAGAGACCCTAGCAGACATGAGCAACTTGATAACCGCCAGTACCATAATGGTCAGGAATTTTAACACCCTATTGGCAGTGTTGGATAGATCCTCCAATAAGAAACTAAGCAAAGAAATTCTAGACTTAAACTTAACCAATTCAACAATTACATTTGACAGATATCTACAGAACATTTTAATCTAACAGAACTAAATAGACATTCTTCTCATCAGCCCATGGAACATCCTCCAAAATTGATCACATATTAGGTCAAAAGTCTAACCTCAGCAGATTTTAAAAAATAGAAATTATTCCTGTATCTTCTTGGACTATCATGGAATAAAAGTTGAGCTCAGTAACAACAGGAATCTGCAAACTCATACAAAAACATGGAAACTAAATAACCACAGGCTGAGTGATAATTGGGTCATAGATGAGATTAAGAAGAAATTATCAAATTTTTGAAACAAAATGATAATGAAGACAATTATTACCAGAAACTCTGGGATACTGCAAAGGTGGTCCTAAGAGGGAAATTTATAGCATTGCAATCCTTCCTCAAAAGAAGGGAAAGAAAGGAAGTAAAAAACTTAATGGGACATCTCAAACACCTGGAAAAGGAAGAACATTCCAACCCCAAACCTAGCAGAAGAAAAGAAATAATAAAAGGTAGAGTAGAATTAAATGAGATTGAAAACAAAAGAATTATGCGCCAGATCAACCAATCAAAAAAGTTGCTTTTGTGGAAAGGTCAATAAAATAGATATATCTTTGGATAACCTAACCAGAAATAAAAGAGTAAAATCCCTAATTTCATCAATCAGAAATGATAAAGGCCAAATAAGAACAGAATCCTCAGAAATTAAAAAAAAAAATCCTTAATGAATACTACAAAAAAAAAAAAAAACCAACTCTATTCTCTGAAATGTAAAAATCTGGAAGAAATTGACCAATACATGGATGCATGCCAGCTACCTAAACTTAAACAGAAAGAAGTGGAAATTCTGAACAGACTTGTATCAAATTCTGAAATTGAATCAACTATATAATATCTCCCCAAAAAAGAAGAGTCCAGGACACCAGATGACTTCATATTAGAATTATACCAAACCTTTAAAGAGAAACTAGTATCTATATTACTTAACCTTTTCCAAAACATTGAGAAAGAAGGACTATGTCCCAACACATTCCATGAAGCAAATATCACCCTGATCACCAAATTAGCAAAAGACCCAACAAGAAAAGAAAATTATAGACCAACATCTGTAATGAATATTGATGCAAAAATATTCAAGATCCTAGAAAACAGAATCTAATAACACATCAAACAAATTATATATCATGACCAAGTGGGTTTTATCCCAGGGTCCCATGGCTGGTTCAATATATGTAAATCTATAAATACAATACATCACATAAACAAAATAAAAAATAAAGACCATATGATTCTCTCAATTGATGCAGAAAAAGCTTTTGATAATATCTAGCATCCTTTCATGATCAAAATGCTTAAGAAAATAGGTATGGAAGAAACATTTCTTAAACTGACAGAGGCCATCTACAGCAAACCCACAGACAATATCGTACTGAATGGAGTGAAATTGGAATCATTTCCACTCAGATCAGGAACCAGGCAAGGTTGCCCATTGTCTCCATTGCTTTTTAACATTGTAAAGGAAGTCTTAGCCATAGCAAACAGGCAACATAAGGCAATCAAGGATATCTAAATAGGCTCAGAGGAAATCAAACTATCACTCTTCTCAGATGATATGATTGTATATCTGGAAAATCCCAGGAACTCAACTACAAAACTCTTAGAAGTGATCAAGGAATATAGCAGTGTCTCAGTATACAAAATCAATACTCACAAATCTGCTGCCCTTATATATACCAACAATGGTCAAGCTGAAAAACAATCAAGGACTGTATTTCCTTTGGCACAAGAGTGCCAAAAAAGATTAAATATCTAGACGTACACCTAAGAAAGGACATGAAAGATTTCTATGAAGAGAACAATGAAACTCTGAGAAAAGAAATAACTGAAGATGTTAACAAATGGAAAAACATATCGTGCTCATGGCTGGGAAGAATCAACATTGTGAAAATGTCCATACTACCCAAAGCAATCTATTGATTTAATGCAATATCTATTAAAGCACATCTATCATACTTTAAAGATCTGGAAAAACTAGTACTTCATTTTATATGGAATTAGAAAAAAACTCAAATAGCCAAGACATTACTCAGAAATAAAAACGAATCAGGAGGAATCACAATACCAGACTTCAGACTTTACTATAAATCTACAGTGATCAAAGCAGTATGGTACTGACACAAAAATAAAGATATAGATATATGGAACAGAACTGAGAACCAAGAGATGAACCCAGACACTTATTGTCATTTAATTTTTGATAAGCCTATCAAAAATATAAATTGGGGGAAAGATTCCTTATTTAACAAATGGTGCTGGGTGAATTGGCTGGCAATTTGTAGAAGAGTGAAACTGGACCCCACACCTTTCTCCTCTAACAAAAATTGACTCTCACTGGAAAAAAGACTTAAACTTAAAACATTAAACTAGGCTTGGTGCCTGTGGCTCAACGGGCTAAGGCGCCAGCCACGTACACCTGAGCTGGCGGGTTCGAATCCAGCCAGGGCCTGCCAAACAACAAGGATGGCTGCAACCAAAAATGGCCAGGCGTTGTTGTGGGCGCCTGTAGTCCCAGCTACTTGGGAGGTGGAGGCAAGAGACTCACTTGAGCCCAGGAATTGGAGGTTGCTGTGAGCTGTGATGCCACAGCACTCTCTCCAGGATGACAGCTTGAGGCTCTGTCTCAAACAAACAAAAACATTAAACTCTAAAAATTCTTGGAGAGAGCATAGGGGAAACACTTAAAGAAATTGGCCTGGGAGAACACTTTATGAGAAGGACCCTCCAGGCAATTGAAGCTATACCAAAATACATTACTGGGAACTGGTCAAACTAAAAAGCTTCTGCACCCCCAAGAACAAGTAAGTAAAGCAAGTAGACAGCCCTCAGAATGGGAGAGGATATTTGAAGGTTATGTTTCTGACAAAGGTCTAATCACCAGAATTCACAGAGAACTCAAATTTATTAATAAGAAAAGTACAAGTGATCCCATTTCATTGTAGGCATGAGACATGAACAGAAACTTCTCTAAAGAAGACAGGCGCATGGTTTACAGACACAAGAAAAAAATGCTCATCATCTTTAATCATTAGAAAAATGCAAACCAAAACCACTCTGATGTATTATCTAACCCCAGTAAGAGTAGCCCACATCACAAAATCCCAAAACTACAGATGTTGGCGTGGATGTGGAGAAAAGGGAACACTTCTGACCTGCTATTTGATCCTGCAATTTCTATACTAGGTGTATATTCAAAAGACTAAAAATCACTCTGAAACAAAGATATTTTGTACCAGATTGTTCATTGCAGCTCTATTCATAATTGCCAAATCATGGAAGAAACCCAAGTGCCCATCAATCAATGAATGGATTAATAAATTGTGGTATATGTGTACCATGGAATACTGTGTAGCATTTAAAAAGATGGATACTTTACCTCTTTTATGTTTACATGGATGGAGCTGGAAAATATTCTTCTTGGTAAAGTATCTCAGGAATGGGGGGAAATATCCAATGTACTCAGTACTACTATGAAACCAATTTATAATCACTCACATTTTCATATGAATGATGAATCACAACTATAGCCCAGGACGAAGGACAGAAGGGAAGGGAGGGGGAATGGGAGAGGAGTGGTTTGATGGAGGGAGGGTAAATGGTGGGACCACAACTATGGAGCATATGGCAAGGGTACAAGTCAAATCTATCAAGTGTAGAACACAAATGTCTCAACACAGTGATTAAGTAAATTAGGTAAAAAGCTATGTTAATTAGTTGGATGTAAGCACTCCAATTTGTACAAAAATTCAACACGTGGAATCCCACACAAGCATAAATGTATTCATGATCTATGTATATATGACATAATAAAATGAAAAAAAATAAATCACAAAGGAGCATATGGGTGGCTAAACAGCTAAGCAGAGCTTTCCACAGTTGCCCAATGCTCAGGAGAGAGTTTTGAGGCAAAAATCTTAAAGTTACAGAACAAGTACAAGGACAAACAACCTTGCCTTGGAACCAGTGACAAACTGAAGTAAATCCCCCATCTTAACCAGTTTAAAATAAAGCACTAATATGATTAAAGAAAACTGCCAATAAATTACTTCTTTTCAGAGTAAAATGCACCACTCTGTAAAGAAAAACAGCAAAATAAAAAAGGATCAAAATATACCCTCTACAATATACAGGACAGAGTGAAATTTTCTAGACTTACAAAGAAGTAGAGAGCTAGGACCCAGAATCAAGAGAAAAATGAATCAATAAGACATATACACAGACAATCAGTATGTTGGAATTCATTCACAAGAACGTTAACAACTATCACAAACAGATTAAATCAAACACAGGAAAGGATGGACAGAATGATGGAAGGGAGAATGAAATTCTCTATTTCAAGACAGAATGGAGAATTTAAAAAAAGAATATAATAAAAACTCTAGAACTTAAAACTGCACTATCAAAAACACAAGTTGATTGGATGTGCTTAACAGAACACTAACAGAGGAAAAAAAGATCATTGAACTCAAGGACAGGCCACTAGAAGTATTTAAATTTATCTACAGAAGAAAATTGTAATTGAAAAATAGAACAGCTTTTCAACAAATAGTACTAGAAAATTTTTCACTGGAAAAATGTCAAAAATGAATCTAAACACTAACTTACACCTTTAACAAAAACTAACTCAAAATAGATAATAGAAGTAAACATAAAATGAAAAACCATAAAACTCTTAGAAGATAATAACATAGGAAAAAATCTAAGTGACCCTGAGTTTGCCAATGACAGAATGGAGAATTTTTAAAAAGAATATAATAAAAACTCTAGAACTAAAAACTGCACTATCAAAAACGCAAGTTGATTGGATGCTTAACAGAAAACTAACATAGATGAAAAAAAAGATCATTGAACTCAAGGACAGGCCACTAGAAAGTATTTAAATTTATGTACAGAAGAAAATAGTAATTGAAAAATAGAACAGCTTTTCAACAAACAGTACTGGAAAATTTTTCACAAGTCAAAAATGAATCTAACCACTAACTTACACCTTTAACAAAAACTAACTCAAAATAGATAATAGAAGTAAACATAAAATGAAAAACCATAAAACTCTTAGATGATAATAACATAGAAAAAAATCTAAGAGACCCTGAGTTTGCCAATGACTTCATAGATACAATAACAAAAGTGCAATGTATGAAAGAAAAATCTAAAGTTGGAATTCAATAAAGCTAAAAACTTACCCTGCAAAAGGCACCATTAAAACAACAAAAAGGCAAGCAAAAGATTAAGAGAAAATCTTTGCAGAACATATACCTGATAAAAGACTAGTGTCAAAAATTAAATTCTTAAAACGTAACAAAAGGAAACAATGTAGTCCCCAAAAGACCAAAAGGTCTGATGAAAGAAAATAAACTGATGACAAATAAACATATTAAAAGATGTTCAACATCTTATGCCTTTAGAAAATTGAAAACTTAAATATCCATGAGATACCACTTCAAACCTATTTAAAGAGCCAAAATTCAAAACACTGATAATATCAAAGATTGGTGAGAATGTGGAGCAACAAGAACTCTCATTCATTATTGGTGAGGGTGCAAAATAATATAGTCACTCTGGACGACTATATCTATATTTAGTATAGATTTAACAATTGTGCTCCTTGGTATTTATCTACATGAGCCAAAAACATACATTCCCCAAACCCATAAATATTTTATTCATAATAAAAATTTGGAAAATAATCAAGATGCTCTTTAACAGTTGAATGTATAAACAAATTAATATATCTAGGCAATGGAATGTTAGTAACAAGCAATGACCGATCAAGCTACAGAAAGGAGGAAGCTTGAATTCATGTTGCTAAATGAAAGAAGCCGATTTGAAAGGCTTCGTGTTGTATTGTTGTGATTACATGACATTCTGGAAAAGACAAAACTATGGAGTCAGTAAAAAGATCAGTGGCTTCCAGGGAAGGGGGATAGGTGGGGCAGAACGTATTTTTAGGGCAGTGAAACTATACTGTATGATACTGTAATAGTGGATACGTATCAGAAACCTTTCTCAAAACCCACTCCATGGACAAGACCAAGGACAAACTTTAAAGTAAACTGTGGGTTTTAGTTAATGATAACATAATGGTACTGGATTTAATAAATGTACCACACTAATGTAAGACATTAGTTAATAGGGAGACTGCGTGTGTGTTGGGGAGCAGGTGGCAACATAGGAACTATCTGTATTTTCTACTCAATTTTTCTGTAAGCATGAGACTGCTCTTTAAAAAGTCTATTAATTTAAAATACTAGAACAGAACACATAAAAGGAGTCAGCGGCAGGGAAAGAGAGAGCAAAGTAAGGGCAGAAGAAATATTTGGAGTGTTAATAATGGCTGAAAAAATTCAAAGTTTAAAGAAAGTCATAAATCCCAAACCCAACAAGTTTAAAGCAGAATAAGTATAAAAATTGCAACTAATCCCATTATAGGAAAATTGTAGTCAAATTACCCAAAACCAGAAATAAAAAAGAAATATTCAAAAGCAGTCAGCAAGGAAAACAAAGCCAACCAACCAATGAGTAAGTAAGAGACACCACTGTCAGATGTCCAGGATGAATTACAAATGACTGCTTACTAGAAATGATAAAAACAGAAGACAAGAAATTACCCCTCAGTGTGAAAAAGTCAACCTCAAAGTCATCCCAGATTTCTAACTCTTCAAAAATAAAAGCATATAAGACATTTCCAGAGAAATAGTGTTTGATAGAATTTGTTTCCATGACACCCACACTGAAAGATTTTTTTTCCAGGCTGAAGTAATGATGTGTTCCTGACATCTTCAGGAAGATGTATTATTAGGCTTTAAAATGAGTATTTAGAAGACTATTATCTGTTTAAGCAAATATAAATATATGTTGTGGGTTTGAAAACATATGTAAATGTGAAATATGTAACAAAAAGAGCACCACTAAAAAGCTAATAGAAGAGATTAAATAAAATATGGGGGAAACTCTCATTCAAACAGAAAATAAGGTAGGAAAAAAAAAAGAACAAATGAAGGTAGCTTCCATAGAACACAAATGGCAAGATAGTAAATGCCTATAAATTAACCAGATATTTAATCACATATGGTACAAAGAGATCATACCCCAATTTCAAAGACAGACATTATTCAGCTGAAATTTGTTTTTATTGCCTAATCTGCTATTAGAGGGTATGAAATCCTCCATCCTTTGACATCCAGGTACAGATTCACTGTTTCAGGGAAGGGATGAAACCCATCTCCCCAAGGGCAGAAACCCTCTTCCACACAGAACCCTGGTTGGCTGCCCCAGGGATGTGGGGCAGAAACACTGAGAATACTCCACCCTGAGTTCTGTGCTCACAGAATCTCTCTAATAAATGATGTTCAACGATGATGAAATTATTTTGTCCTTTAATTCACAGGCAAAAGTCTGTTAGAAATTTGCAAGAAAATTTAGAGTGTTAATGTAGTCTGAATTTCACAATCTTCTTGAAAATGCTATTTTTTCCAGATTTCAAACTTTTTCTCCTGTTTATGCAAGGCATTTTGAGCAAGTTTTAATAAGACATTTAAACATCTCTTCCCTTTTCTAAAATACATGTCTCCTTAATAATTGGAAAGAAATCATTACTTTTTAAAACTACAATTCCTAGTTCAGAGTTAGATAATGAAGTTAAACAAGTATATTCTTCCTTTACGATTTCGAGGTAGATGATGTCTTCATATCTCAATTAAAATGTCTTTGTATTCATTGAGCAGAAAAGCATTAGGAGTTTCTTACAATTGCATAGCTTGATTTTTCTTAGGCTTTAAATTCATTCTTGCCTTACAATTAAACATTTTCATTTATATCTGTGGTTTACATATACAAATCTATACGGTACATTTTCCTTTAATAAGAAGTATACACTGGTCTTCTTTAGAAGTATTTAGAAATCTTGACTATAGAAGCAAATAGCTGACTTTTTTTTTTATGAGAACATGAATAAGTTACATTTTTTACATAAGAGGTAACATTGGGAAATATATAAATATTGTTACCAAATTCTAGTTTGCCTAAATAAGTTTCCTAAAATAACCTCTACTTTTGAATATATTACAAAGAGAGAGGCTGCATAATATAAGGAAAAGTGCTTTGTTAGAAGTCTCTTGATCTGGCTTTGTGTACTGACTATCACTAACCAGCTGAGTGAACTTGCATATCTCACCTTTTCCTCTATCCAGGGAAGGGTTTGGTTTATATGATTTCTCTAGTTTCTTTCACACCTGACTTTTTTTATATATACCAGAGTTATTCTATTTCTGACTATTCAATTGCCTTATTCTACATCTAACTCCTTCTGTGCTATCTTTAGGGAAAGTGTCCAGCTCAATAAGTAGAGCCTCTCAAGCTTACCCTCTTTTTTTTTTTTTTGTTTTTTTGAGACAGAGTCTCACTTTGTCACCCTCAGTAGAGTGCTGTGGTGTCATAGCTCCCAGCAATCTCAAACTCTTGGATCTCAAGTGATCATCTTGCCTCAGCCTTCCAAGTAGCGGGGACTATAGGTACCCACCACAATGCCCAGCTATTTTTAAAG